>JBBPMK010000095.1:0-67014 GCA_038090295.1 Boletus semigastroideus
TTTTCATTTTTCCATAAAAAATCATAAGAAATTTCACTGTTTCAAAACTGACTTTCTCTCCTTTTTATATCTTTTCTGTCATTGCTCTTGTACTTTCTCTTATTTTCTTTCTTACAACTATTGTACACACTATATGTCAGATTCATCTCAACCAAGAAGTAGAAGAGACAATTGAATTAGTTGAAGAGATTAGATTAGAAATAACTAGAATATAAAACTGAATAACCTCTATCTTATCAAAGTTGACTTTGAAGTCTTCATTTCATTTATCTTTTCCCTTACTCTTCTTACCTTTCAAACCTTTTTTCTGGGTCATCTTCTATACTACCTACTAGTGAATGAGTAGTAGTGAGGTAGAAGCAGAACTCGCATCAGACACAGAATCAGAGTTAACTCCTCCTCCTGAAACCTGTACCCCATCTTCTCAACCAATCATGACAACTTCCAATGACATAGCTGAGGCTTTGGCCAAACTCATAGAGAAGAAGGATGATATCATGAGGAAAATCTTAGACCCTAGAACCTGGGAAGGAGACAAAAAGAAGTTTCAAGCATGGTGGCTCCAGTTGACTATGTGGGCAAAAGCGCAGAATTGGAAAGATAGCAAAATCTGTACTCTAGCTGTCTTGTTGCATTTCAAAGGAAAAGCATTAGACTTTGCATTCCTCACTATCAACAAGTACATTGAGCTAGAAGGAACAACCAAGCCAGGAGATCTTCTTTCTAGAGGCAATGATGCATGGCCGATCTTCTCAGATCTGGAGATAGTGTTGAGAATCACATGATCAAGGTCTAGTCTTTCTTATCAAGAGGTTATCTCTTATCTATGGTCTAGACTCTTATCTGTGATGATGACATGTTGATGATGACTGGACATTAGTCATATCAGCCGGTGCTTACTGATACATCAGTCAGCTCCCAGGCACTTTAGTCATAGAGGATGACATATGTTCCATAAGGTTCTATGGAACATTCCTTTAGTGTATAGAGGGTACACATGTACAAATATCTCTGAACACTATATAGTCTGGGACCTTCAGTCCCAGGAATAAAAACCCACTCTTGTCCTCTTACACTCATCTCCTGTTGAGCCTTGCTCCAGAAGTATTCTCTACATCCTACACTCAAGTGTCTATATCTTCAACAGTATCATCTTGTGAGTATTCCCACAAGGCTGTGCTAGTACTAGCGAGTCTCCACTCCATTATTGATTCTTGTTACTCAGCTCTAATAACTGCTTCCAGACAGGTCACTGGGCTCGCCCATCTGCGAATGAACGAATGTTCTCACTTCCTATTATCCCAGCCTTTCCAATGTTTCAGCTACAATATTCACTGGAAAACGATGCAGGCTGTATCTAAACAAGCAATCACGATCTTTTGTGGTAGGTTGGCTATAAGGAGACGGCTTCGAGTGAGCGGCTAAGTGATCTGACCAGCTAAAGGAGTAAGCCAGCAGGTTGGCTGGAGAACCTGATAGCAAACATTCGGGTCGGCGAGGTTGTGTTGCCAGCTGTTCACGCAGCAAGTCAAATGCAAAACAGCGTCGAAGGTTTGTAGCTTACTGTCAATGGCCATCTCCAAGTTCAAGTTGCAACTCTGGCTCAGATCGAATGGATGCACATATTCATTCCAGTCAAGCTTTCCCCATGGTCTGGAAACCCCTGTCAGCCACGGAGTGGTGCACAAGCTAGGAAGAGAGATACGCCTGCCACTGTGCCACGTAGAAAATGACTTTCGTGGCCCACTGCACGATAGCGTACGACTCGGACCTACGTGTTCGACTAATCCAACGTCAAAAATCACTGCCACATGGACAAGTCTACATTGGATAGAAAAGTCATGCGTTCACGTCGGACATACATCGCAAGCCCGTCACGCCGGTGTGGCATGCGACCGCGGATCTAAAATTTGTGTACGCCGCGCCGCCTTTGCGGCGTACGTCTAGCCAATACACACCCAGATCCATAATAAAAGATGGTAATGATCCGATTGCCGGCGCCGCGGCCATCACCAGACTCGAACAAACGCCACAAGGATCAGGGCGATGATCGCTACTTCGAATTTCTCAATACAATGTACGTATTTAGATCCAGAGTCTAACTTGTAACTTCGAAACGTAATCAGGGGGACACGCAGAACTAGACTATGGGATGTTTGTTTAATTTCATGGCTCAAACGGCATCATTGCACCAACTCCTCTTATCACAAGGATACGAGATTCACTCGAAAGTCGAGTGGGCAATAAATCAAACTTTAGGCCCTGTATATTGAACTCAACGACTTGGGAACAGACTCAAAGCCACGGTGGAAGATCTTTGTACAGTGTGGCATGCAGATACCCGAGGTGCGATCTCACTGCAAGTGAGGTCGTGACTTGCCAGCACGGAAAGATCACAACTGTCACCGTCTTCATTCTTCCTTTTGGACTGTCACGCGGGTGGCCACCCCCAGACTCGACCAGATCTTCGCACATTGCTCTTTTCGGATTGCGGCGGTCACCCCTTTCTTTTCTCGGACCCCCCCATTCATGCTGCGCTGGCAAACGGGCGAGCGACACGTCCGATGGTCTTTATGACTCTGCCGATCCTCGTACAGCATAGCCATTCTTCTCCGAGACGCTGTACGAGCGCAAAACGACGTGCCAACTTGATCTGTCGACCGTCTCATCCCATCCTCTACAGTCTCGTATGCAGTACAGCCGTGCTTTTGCACCAACGCCAAGATGCAAAAAGGACAGTGTCCGTCTCACCTTCTTGCAACGTCACAGGCTGCAAGGACGGTCTTTTGTTTGCACGGCGTCGCATGCCTCTGAACCTCGAGGACTATGTATTCCAACGAAACAAAAGACCTCCGACAATCACTCCCACCGTGCACAGATGGACCACATCTTTGGGGGAGGGGGGCAACCACATATGCGGAACTGTTCCTCCGTGACGTCGCGCGTATGGCACAGCCTTTGGATGTTGCTGAGTCCTGTCCACTCTCCGAGTCCGATCATCGGTGGCTCGTGAACCCTTTTTTTAACGTACACATTGTTTGACCTCAGTGTACCACTCGATCTTGCAGTATACCATAGTGACAACATCATGTCGTTCTTGACACGACGCACGAGCCAAACGTGGCCTTGACCCCCGGTGCCTTGGCGTATGTATATGTACTTTTCTCCAGTTGCGGGTTAGCAGTGAAAAAAGCGTGAATTGCTTTCCGAGTACGGGACGTTTGTCCGTTTGACAGTGACTTAGCTATAGCCACCTGCGATAAGATAAAATGCGGGATTGGTCCGTCAGAGATGCGATCGCCACAAACGAGGAAAAAAAAACATCGATCTCGACAAAACGTTGTCCGTCGAAAACAGACTAGACTTAAAAAGTCCAGGATATGGGATGATCCAAAAGTCACGATAGCGAAAAAAACGGGAAAAGAAAGAAAGAAAGAAAAAACGAATCAAACTAGGAAAAAAACATCGTGACCACTACAGCGATGACCCCCTCCCACTCGACACGCTCGACCCCTTCCGTCCCTCCTCCATCCCCGCACTTGCATTCCGTATGCTCGTCAATACCTCCTTGCAATACTTGAGCTTGTCCACAAGCCGCTGCATAAACTTGGCTTCCTCCGCGTCCATCCCTGCAGGACCTTGCAGCGCTTGCGCCATCACTTCACTCAGCGTGAACCGCGTCAGTTTGTAATTCTTGTCGATGTGCGTCACTAGAAGACCGTGCGACGACAGAATCACTTTTGAATGGTCGTAAAAGTTGAACTGGGAAGCGATGAGATAAGACGAGGACGCGGCGTGCAAGAGACTTACCTGGAGGACGTCATGGCTCATCTTGAAGACAATGACATGTTTCATCCGTAGATACTTTTGGACAAAGTCCATGCCTCTCGTCCGGTCGAGGTCTTCAAACGTATAGTCGTAGTCGCCATACAGTCGATCCATGATGTACCGCTCAAAGTGTTTCAAGAGATATACCTTGTTCTTGAGATCCTCTGGAAACTCAGAGACCGTATAATTCTTCCTAACATAGATCTGACCGTGTCGACGCGATGAGACAGAATCGAAGTGACTGTCGTCTGCGATCAGAAAGCACCCCACAAGTACAGATCCACACTCACTGTTTATCCGCAGCGAGAATCAACGTCGTGCTGTCATTAAAGTGCACGCCCACAGACCCGTCCGTCAAGGCATACCCCATCCCATACTTGTTGCAGTAATCCACCCACGAAACGATAAATACCTGCTCGTCAGGCAGACGCGCATCCTCGCGCGGGTCACGAAACACCTTGCCCACCGCCTTGGCATCAAACGCCAACGTCAGCGTCCGCGCAGCTGCATCGAACCCACTCATTCGCGGTTGTGCATCCATCTCCGATTCCAGCACAGGTACAGGAGATTCGCGCTCCTCACGCGCACGTTCCTTGCCCTTTGGTTCCTTGCGTACCGGAGGCATGTTCTCCTGCTCCTCCTCAGCCCGGTTGGCACCATGCCCTGCGACAGGTGCCATTTGAGCCACGATCCGCGCCTTCTGTGATTCAAGTTCCTTTTGTCTCTGCAGATCAAAGTTCTTTTCTCGCATCCCGCGTGGTGCCTCGTGCTCCTCCTCCTCAATATCCCCCAGCGCGCGGGTCGAGCGTACTGTGCGAAGAGGAGACGGTTTGGTTTCCTTGGCAGATTGGAGCTTGCGGATGAGCGGCGACTCTTTGGTGTTGTTGGTCGTTGACATGACGAGGGGCTGTCTTGCCGAGCTGAGCAATGCTGAGATGGGACTACCAGGTTGGACGGCCTTCTGGAACTCCTTCTCTTGTTGGGCGATGCTTGATGTGGCTGGGTTAACGACCCTCTCGGGCTGCACTTGAATGGATGGAACACTCGGCACGGCGGTGCTCGTTTGATCATCATCGAGCAATGCAACCTTCTTAATCTTGGCAAGGTTGACGATCGACATGGGACGTGTGATATAACGAAAGTCGGGGGGTGCATCGTGTGCAGAGATGGGAATAAAGGGAGGTACGATGCCATAATCGATGAAGGGTGACGCGATGATCTCAAGAAGCATAGGCCGCTGACTCGGATCAGGTGTAAGAATGGAAGTGATGCATTCGCGCGCATCAGGCGAGATTCGTCGTTCTGGGGGAAACTCGTAAACGTTATCGCGAATCCGGCTAGAAAGCGGTTCATGACAAGTGACACAAAAGGATGGAGCAGACTCACGTGTAAATGTCTTTGACGTCCTTGGTTTGAAAGGGAGGACGGCCGATTAAGAGAGTGTAGAGAATAACACCGATGGACCAAGTGTCTACTTCAAAGCTGTGGCCGTTTGCTGTGTCAAATAGCACTTCGGGGGCGATGTAGTTGGGCGTTCCACAGATCGTCTTCTTCCGTTCGCCGGGGTTCTCGATGAGGGCAGCCAGACCAAAGTCGCCGACTTTGATGTTCATGTTTGAGTCGAGGAATAAATTACCGAGTTTCAGATCACGGTGAATGACTTGGTGGGTGTGCATGTAGTTGCATGCTCCAATGATCTGGACCAAAAAGAAGCGTGCTTCGGGTTCTGTGAAGCGACGGCGGCGACGGAGCATGTCCATGAGGGAGCCGTTGTGACATAGTTCGAGGGTCATGTAAACGTTGTCGTCGTCTTCAAAACATTCGTAAAAGCGTACAATGTTGGGGTGAGCCAACGAACGATGGATCTTGATTTCCGCGTAGAGCTACCCAAGGATAAACCTTTGAGGCGCAGTCGCACGGCGGAAAGACGGACTTACCTTGGTCTTGGCCTTTTTGGTCTTGAGGGAGGTCTTTGTGATGACCTTGCAGGCGTGGCGCGTTCCACGGACGTCCTTTACTTCATACACGCGTGCAAAGCCACCCTGTGTGACCCTGTGAGCATACGGTTTGCGAGGCGGAACCAGGACCGACCTCGCCCAAAAATCCAACACGGTAGAATTCCAATATTTTGTTCTTGTCAGTGATGACCTTTGGTGGTGAGGGTGGTGTCGTTTTGCTGTTCTGCCTCGGGAGGGGTGGATCTGGTGGTTGTGCCTTTGGCTTGGCTGGTGATGGTGGGCGAACCGGAGCTTGGTTGCTCGCATTGGACAGCGGTGGGCGACGTTGTACGTTGCGCTGGTTCAATTTCGTGTAAGTCGTCAAGGCAGACATGTCGACGGCCTAACACCGTCGATTGTTGTAGAACGAAACAGAGAAGTGAGTTGTGGCTGACCGCGTGCTGTGTCGGGTAAGCGTGTTTATTATGTAATAGGTCACGTGTAAAGCCAACGATTGATACCCGGTCACGTGCAACCCTCTAAATGAATTAGCCCCTGTCCGTCCTTTGTCGTCCAACGTTGAATAAAAGAAGGAGCTGCGTGTCCGTGCCACCGCATGGACGACCGTTCACCAGACGACTTGTACCGCATTTTATTTACTGTAATGGATGTCTACTCACCGTCTCCGCACAGCTACTATTACGGACAAGACGACATCATGATGGACTGCTCACCGCTGTCACCAATTCTGCTCACCGACGTCGACATGATGGACATGCTGACAGACGCCCCGCCCACCCCACCCGCATGCAATCACACCCCATGGACAAATTGGAACGCCATTCCGGAATACGTTCCCGTGCCACACTACAACCCATTCCTCGTTCCTCCGTCTGTCTCGATCTGGAAATCCCCCTTACAGGAACCGCCACACTGTTCCACTGGTGCTAGTGGATTCGTTTCTCCAGCGGGGCTGTCCCAAGCTGTACAACCTCATTGGGATGAGGCGAGACCTAGGCAACCCTTTGTCCCGACACCCCCGGTGGATTCAAACTTCTTACCGTATAGCCCCCATGAGATGAGCGTTCGACCAGAAGAACGTTGGCACCAAGGTACCCCCCTTCCTGGATCCCTGGAAACCCTTGTCGACAATTTCGAGCGATCACTGACGCTACAGCCACCCACATCCAGAAGAGAAGACCAGACCGACCCCCACTTCCATACGCACCCCTTCCAACCCCTGTACCCTGCCTATCGTCCAGAAGAACGTTCCTTCCCATTCAAAAGGGAAGCCACCGTAGAGTTCCAGAATCTCGCTGTGCCACCCGACACGGACTTCCTCGACCACTTTCCTCGACCACCGTCTCCTTCGACGCACACCGCGCCGAAATCACCCGCCACCCCGCGTGCGCCACGACCGCCCACGCCCTCCCCGTCCCACCGTCCCTCCAAACCGACCCCCACGCACCTCTCCGACCCCGCAGCGCCGCCATCCGCGCAGACAAGTGTCCAGGCGGATCAAACAAGCCCCCAGCAGCCTCCACAGCGCGCAGGGGGAACCACCCACCCCCGTCCCCACCCTCCCACGGCCCTCGGCGACCCACCGGGGGCACCCACCGAGCGGCGCGCACTGGCAGGTACGCGGCGAACCCAGCACCGATGGCGCACGGTTCCGGGCTCCGCACCGCGCCACCGTCGTGAACGACGCCCCACGGAGGAGGGACGGCCTAGGGACGAGGAAGAAGGGCCATCCCGCCCCCCGCGTCGCACCCGTCCCAAGCAAACCCGGTTCGTCGTGCCTGGTCTCGAGGAGGCGGCCCAGGGTGAGGACCGCGCACGCGCGCGGTGCACCCAGCACAGCGATGGCACGCGGCGGGCGGTGTCTGGTCCGCTGCGCTCGATCCTGCGGAACAAGCCTGCGACGCCGTACGACCGGGGCATGGCACGGCATGCGGCACGGCGTGCGTCGGTGCCATGATGTGGCCGTGCGGCGCGCTCCTACTCACGTCACCGTCACATTGACCTGCCTTGGTACACATCCTCATGTGATAGTCGTACTGCATGACATCACGAGAAGCACACGCCAGCCTGTCATGGCAATGAAACCTAATCACACGTTTGGTGCGATATACAGTGTGTGTCACATAACGGGCGTGAACGACATTGGAGCGTGGTCGTCTTCGCTTCCAATCCGGGTGGGCGATGATGATGCATCGATGACGCAGTGCGGACCAGCAGTGGTGGCCAGGCGCATCTGGTCATTGATTCAGTGGACAACTCGTTGGACGCGCCTCGGAACACACGACCCCGATTGCACACGCATCTAGAGTCCGAGTCTGTCCACTTTGGGATGTCTCAAAACACAGCCCGAGGTTTCGACCCAGCTCACAGCCAAGAGCCTCGACCTCGAACCTCGAATTCCGATCGCACGCGATCCTCGCTCCACGATCGATCGACCGATCACAAGCACCACCGTGACCTCGGACATTCGGCTCTGTCCACTTGCACTTTTTTTGTTTCTCGAATCGCACTCTACTGCTACTACTTACGGGATCGATCGCGTGTTGGTAAAAAATGGAAGCTCGAGGTTCGATCTGTCAAACGTCCATCCACCACCACCGTGACTGACAGTGTGTCGATGTCGACTCACCAGTGACGTCACCCTCTGCCCACCCATCCCATATGTCGTACGATACTGACGATCCCCGTCCACGTCCATCACGACGACACCAAGTGCCAACGCATGCATGGTCTCACGACGACGAACGACGTCATCACCACGCACTGACCAACAAGACGGGACAAACAGACGACCAACGCCAGGACCAAGGCAGTAGTAGTTCCAACATCCACAAACGAATGATATTAAAAAAGGAATGCGAGTGTAAACGGACCAAGCCATTGAAAGATGTGCGAGCGATATACTACATTTCCTCCTCCACCTCTCTCTCCGGTGTGAAGTTGTGTGTCGTAGGGTAAATGGGAATGAACATGTAAGCTGTACCAAGCATGGGTAAAAAAATCAACGGTGAAAGCGCGCGCGTCCATATGCAACATTGTGGGGGGGAAACAAAACAAAAAAGGGCGAGAAAAAAAAAGGTAGACAGGACGGACAACGGGATGGTGAGACAATCACTCAACACGCGCCTAATCGCTCCCTACAAAGCGGGCACGTTTGGCTCCGGTCCAGCCAGGTCGCCAAACACGTTTCATGGAATCTAGAAGAACGAAAAAAAAAAACGTGTCACCGTCACCACCCGATCAAAAAACATGAAACCACGCACGCATGATGACACGTCGCACCCAAGATCCCCCCATCGCCCCCCTTGAACTGCGTCATGCAAATCGCACACTTTTCCACCGCCACGCCAAACAACGTCATCTTCAACTTGGTTCGGCCGTCCCGCGTCATACGCCGTCGCACCAGTTCGACATTGCCCACGAGACACGACGGACCCGACGCTTCCTCGTGCTCCTCTTCTTCTTCCTCCCCGTACAAACTCCCGATATCCATGTCACCGTCGCTGTCGGGCGACGGCATACTCGTCGACGCGACGGGTGGCGTAGCGGGCCCAAGCAGGTCCGCAATGAGCAGAAGCGCCTAGGCAAGGATATCCATTCATGTCCCACCTCCCGAGATCGTCGTCAATCAGAGAACTCACGTCATAATTCGACCCGTCCGACATGCCTTGCTCGCCAAGACTGGACACCAGCCCGTGGATGTCCGGAACGTCGGACGTTGGTGTCTGCATCGACGCGTCAAAGTACTCCACAGATCGGCTCGCCGCAGTGGAGAGCGTGAGACTCGATGCAGAGGTGTACCCGCTCGTCGTCGGGGTCAAGGGTCCAGGCGGGCTCACGGTACCGCTGTCGCTTGCATTGTCATTGTCCTCGCCGTTGTCATCGTCGAGGCCGAGAAGATCCATCACGGGTGTAACGCAGGTTGGACCAGCTTGAGAGGCCGTATCAAGGCTGTCATCATCAAGATCGATCAACAAGCCCTCGGGGATAGGTGGTGTAGAAGGGGTAGTGGAGATGATCATCTTTGGATGGGGAACGGCACGCGCCGCGCCCTTGTCAAGAATCCATGTCAAGGATGGGGAAACAGGAGGAGTCGCTGGAAGCGGTCTCCCGGGATAGTGTCTCCGAGGAGATGACGGAGGAGTCGAAGGTGGGAGGCTTTGCGTCGTGTTCGGCAAGGGCGTAGGAGGTCCAGACGGAAATATGGTACTGTAAGCCGGCGCACTCCGTATCCCCATGTCCCTGGAAAGCGATCTGCCCCGAACAAGCGCATGGTTCTCATCCCGCGTATCAGGCGAACGGACAATGCGCTCAGTGGCGGAACGGGTAGGGAGAGATCCCACAGATGGGTTAGATACAATGGGAAGATCAGGGTCATGCCCGTACGCAGGTGCCGGCGACGACACCCGGGGAGTTTTCGAAGCATCGTAACCCTTGCCGCCAACCGCACGGGGAGGCTCCGACGCGACCTCACGGTTCGCAAGAGCCTGCAGAACAGGCGGAACGTCCTCGCCAGCGATCGTGTTCTGAGAAAGGGATAGCGTCGAAGTCACGGAAATAGGCGACACTGGCGCACTCGAAGCGCTCATCTGACTGCCACGGCTAGATGTCGTATGACGACGCACGTGTCGGCTCACGAACGGCGGCGAAGCAGGTCGGTAGACTTGCGTGCCTGCCGTCTGTGGCATCTGCACGGTATTCACCTTGCGCGCACGATCAGTCCGCAACTTTGTCGGCGCGGCAACAAACACGTCCGCCACGCCTGACTTGGGTAGCTGTCGCATCCCCTTGTTCTGAGGCGTCGCAGGGAGGCTTGGCGGTGGTAGAGAACCATCGATGGACGACTCCTCCGAGCCGGTGCGTTCAAGCACCTCCCAATCTTCGAGGGGCTCGCTCGACGCACGCTCCTTTGACTTTCGATGGAACAATTTCGTCCGCGTACGGTGCGAAGTACCGTGGTGCGACGGCGAAATGTTGAGCAACGACGGCGTACTCTTGAAGAACGGACTGGGGTTACGCAGCAGCGAAATCACCGAAGACGACGGCTGAGGCGACTGCGAACGACCGTGGTGGAAAAATCGCGAGGGAGAGCCAGGGATGCTCGGCATCCGATGGTGCTTCGGAGTGGGTGGAGAAGACAAATCTGAATTGTTGTCCTGATTCCGATCGTCCTCGTATCGATCGCGACTCTCAGGAATGCGGAGCGAGAGCTGGGATGCCAAGAAACGGGCCTGCGACCCTGGACCGCGAGAGACGGTGGGTTGACTGGCAAGCCGGGTTCTGTGCGGAATGGGGAGAGCCGAGGGGACGTTGGTTTCCGTCCTTATTCTGTGTCGCTTGACACGCTCGTCCAAGGGGATCCCTCGGACGCGGTCGAGTTCCCAGCGCTCAGATGGCTCCAAATCAACGAGTTCGACACTCGCTCTATTCACGGCTTCATGGGGAGGCTGTAAAAGCGAAAGAGATGCAGTATCGATGGAGAACGTATCGCTTCTATCTGATCCCGACGGGGGGCCGGATATGGGGAGAGAAGCTATGGTGACCGCAGGCGAGGCGAGGCCAGGGTGGGGAAGACCACTCTGATGGACATAGTTCTCGGAAACGAGGGTCGACACGGCAGTCGCTGTTTCGTAGGTGGGGGGCGGAGGGTAATCTAGAGAGGAGACAACATCACGACGAGGGGAAGACGAGGGCACGGAGAACGACCGACCTGTACCGTCGCACATTTTCGAGGGTTGTGCTTGTCTACGAACGCCAGCACCTCTGAAATGATAGGAGAGGTTATATTGTATTTCCTCTTCGTATCTGTCCTCCCTTTTCTTCTTAGATTTGGGCTTGCGAGTCCTCGGAAAGTTATCGGGCGTGGAGGGGGGATGACGAGCATCGAGAGTGGAGCTGTGGGTGAGATACGCTGCCTGAGCTGGTTCGGCAGGCCTCTTGCCCGAGGTCATCGTATAGCACTGAGAAGGTGAGCGCAGATGGGAGACAAGGGCGAAGAATGCACGACACGCCTTTACCTGCTGTCGTGCCGACATGCCCTTTTCTTGTTTGGACTGCTTTGGTGACTTACGAATGAGGGTGCTCGGAGCATGTATTCCGGCCGGGTCCTCGTTGCGAGTTATCCACAACGGAACTGCCCTCCTTTCGTCCTTGGCCCCTTCTCGCCATGCCGATGCCTCGAGGTACACTTGCCCAACACTACGACTGCCTTTCTGGGTATATTGCTTTCCCACGCCATCCCCGGTAATGAACCTCCTTATCGTCCCAAAACTTACAAACCGGCCAGAACTTCGGATTTGATGAGTCTCATAAATCAAACTCTGTGACCGAACACAAAACTGTGGTTCGTCGTCGCGTTAGATAGGGGCATCCTCTTTCCCGCCCCACTATACCCACCGTGTGTCCGAGCCCATCAACGTCGTCGCTCGACGGTAATTTAGAACAACGAGCTGTCCGACGTTGCTGTTGCGCCAACACGACACGGAGGCAAGTATTGCATGCGTAAGGCACGATTCCAGGGTTCCACTCGTGCCAATTTGGTGAGTCGATCTCGACTTGGTCGACATCCCCTTGGTTTCTATATCGTACATAACCACCCTGCCCTGGAATCCCTGCTTCCGTACTTGCCAGGTTCCAAAGTCTTTATCTCCAATGGGTATCTATTTACATAGACTAATCATGTAATTCGTAGGTCGTAACGCTATCTCTAACAAAGGGGGTATCTTCCACAATAAAAGCGGAAGTGAAACAGTCGAGCAACGAAGACAAGCAATCCAGTTCTAATAATTGGCGTCGAGTCAGTCTCCAGGGAACAACAAAGTTGCAATGCGTATGTATGGACCAGTGCGTTTGTGATGAAGAGAAAAGTTTGGCGAAAAAGGAAGGAAAGGAGCGCGGGGCGGCGACTAGTCAAACGCGTGACGGACGAATAGTATAAAAGTCTAGATTACAAGTGGATATTCGATGCTCGATTAATTTCTCATGACGCTGCAAAGCTGTGGAGAGCAAGGACGATACCGCACCCATTTGCATCCCCCCTTGTCTAAGCGGCCGTCCGGCTTGGGTTGCGAGCCAACGTGGCACCTGTTCTCTGGGCCTGGATGCTGCTGAAACGCTGCAACTCCTCTGGTTTCATTGAAATCTTGCGGCCAAAGCCAACCTTGCGGACAGCACGGCGAATAAACGAAACACGATTCGAGTACATGGACTCATGGATCGAAGCTGCACGAGATTGCGTACGCGTGATGGGAATACCACCCTCGGATGCCCTGGCTGCTGCCTCCGCAAGTTTGCGGTCGTGGCGCTCACGCATCTTCTTGATGATGGTAGCCTTCATGGCAAACTTGATCCAGTCCAAGGGGGAGAACCAGACAATGTTCTATGGAAACGATGAGCACACGACAGGCGTCACAAAGATTCCACATACCCAGACCCAAATAATACCGATCCAACCACCAGAAATCGCACGAATCTGGGTGAAACCCCAGTTACCGTAAGCAGCAATAATGGACGACACCAATTGCGCGATGCAGAACGCAACCATGAGAGCAACAGAGGGACGTTCCATGAAGAAGAACCCGTGAGAACGAGTGACGAAGATGAGCGCCTGCGAAATGATGGCAACTTGGAGATACACAATAGTGTGAAGTTGAGGGTCGTTCGCGCCAGAGGGGTAGATTGCGCCATTCTCAAAAGTGACACCGAATTTGTCGTAGAAAAAGCTGGTCCTCAATATGATGGCAACGAGAGCGATACTAGAAGAAACCGTCAGTAAACGAATCGTCTAGGCCGAGGGAATTATCTTACGTGGAGACAGTCAAGTATAAACCATATGCAACAGCGTAGGAGAAGATCTCAGCCAAGTCCCAGGCATCCGGGGTCATCGAGGGCAAGACACGATCGACGGACAACGTCATGATAGTACCATCGTTCAGGAGGGCAATGATCAGGACCATGAAGGGAGGGAAGTCGAACTTGAACGCGAAAGCCAGGATGGCGAAACATACGACGATACGGATGGTGACGGCACAAGCATAGATAGAGTAGTTGCGCATACGCTGGAAGATGATACGAGAACCACGGATGGCATGGACAATGGTAGACAACCCAGGCTCGGTCAAGACAATATCAGCAGCGCCACGAGCAGCGTCGGTGGCACCCTCCACGGCAATACCCACATTAGCGCGGGAAAGAGCTGGGGCGTCGTTGGCACCATCACCAGTCATAGCGCACAAGTGGCCAAGGCCCTGGAGACGCTTGACAATTTCGTACTTGTGCTCCGGGAATACACCAGCGAAACCATCCGCATCCAAAATCATGTCGTCGAGGGTCAAGTGTTTGCCGCCAGGAGGGGGACCATCCTTCAAGACTCTGGCTGGGTACATGTGATCACCCAAACCGAGACGACGACCAGTTTCCTTGGCGATGGCAAGTTGATCTCCGGTAACCATCTTCACTTTGACGCCAAGAGCGATAGCATCGTCGATGGTCTGTTTCGTATCTTCACGAGGAGGATCAAAGATAGCAAGAAGACCAATCAACTCGAAACCATTGCCTTCGGCTTCTGGATCGTCACCGTCCAATTCTTCGTAAGCGACAGCGAGGGCACGGAGACCACGGAGAGCAAACTCCTCAACATCAGCCTGGAGCTTGTCCTCAATCTCCTCGGTCTTGTTGCGAGTGCAGAGATCAATGATGATGCCCGTCATACCCTTGGTAACACGTTTCAACTTGCCAGAAGACTCCTCAAGATAGGTGATTTCGGTGCGCTTGTCGACAGGGTTGAATGGTTTGAAATCCAAGAGCTTGATACCAGCACGAGCACGCGGCGGATCGCCGAGAGCAGTGACGACGGAAGCATCAATGGCATCTTGGTTCTCCGTACGAGAGGCATAGGCAGCGAGAAGCATGACGTCGTCGGCAGAGAAGGGACCATAGGTACGGATGGTAGCCTTGTCGATGGTGAGCTTGTTGGTGGTGAGAGTACCGGTTTTGTCAGAGCAAAGAATGGTGACACCAGCCAACTCCTCAATGGCGGTGATACGAGTGACGATAGCCTTGTGCTTGGCCAACTGTTGCGCACCAACAGCAAGAGTGACGGACAAGACTGTGGGCATGGCAATAGGGATTCCACCGATCAAGAGCACCAGTATATTGTTGAGACCACGGCGGTAGGTGTACCTGAATCCGGCATAGAGGACGAGGATCTCAGCGACGACGAAGATTCCGATGGAGACGAGGCAGAAAGAACCGATTTGGGCAAGAATCTTTTGCAAGTGACCTGTAGTGTCATCGTCCTGCCCAACGAGAGAGGCAGCACGACCGAAGAAAGTGTTGGCACCAGTAGAAATGACAACGCCCTCGGCTTCACCCTGTTTGCACGTCGAACCACTTCAGATAGACCATCAGCATTGAAAGACGAGATACAGAGAAGGAACGGCTACGAACGAGAAACACTGATCGGCAACCTTCTTGCTCTGGGGAAGAGATTCACCAGTGAGGGCGGCTTGATCAATGGAAACGTTGATGGCCTCGGTGAGACGACAATCGGCGGGAACAATGTCACCAATCTTGAATGAGATCATATCACCAGGAACGAGACCGGCGGACTCGATCTCTGACCAGTTACCGTTGCGCTTCACCTTTGCCTTGGGTGCAAGGGAGTCCATGAGTGCCTTGACGGCGTTACCGGCGTTGCGTTCCTCGTAGAAACCGATTGTCGAGTTGATGAAGAGAAGGAGGATGATACCGAGAAAGTCTTCCCAGTCTGGAGGTTGTCCTTCACCATTTGAAAGCACGATAGCCACAAGGGCAGCACCCTCCATGACCCAGGACAACGGATTCCACATGAAACTGAGAAACTGACGTGCGACATGGGATTAAGCAAAGAAGAGGAGGATGTATGCGGTGTGATTACCTGGAGGAACGGATTCTGCTCTTCTTGCTCAAGCTTGTTGGGACCAAACAACTCAATACGACGCTGAGCCTCTTCCGTGGACAAACCGCCCTCGTCGCATTGAAGGAGTTTGAAGACGTCATCGATAACAATTGTCTCGAGGTCGACCTTCTCCTTGTCATACAGGTCTTCAGCTTTGAGTTCAATCTTTTCGAGATTAGGAACTGGGGCACGACAAATTTGAAACACGACGAACCAATGACATGTCGACATTTGCGTCTGCGGATAAAAGTCAAGAGGTGAAGCGGGCACTGTTCCAAAAAAACGTACGGGTCGGTTTCTCGTCGTCGTGACCAAAATCCTTGTACTCTCTTTTAGGCTTTGTATCGGTTGCGGCATCGACAGGCGACTCTTCGCCCTGCGGACCGGGCTCCTTTTCCACGTTTGGCTCCGACATGGTTTGTGGGTGAGCGGGGAAGGGGGGGAAACCCTACAGAGGGAAATCTATAGAGAAACTTTTTTGCAGAGAGACGACAAAGAGAATGTGGAGGGGAGGAGTGGGAGTGAGCGAACGGCGAAGCTGACGGACTTTATATGTGGTACCCGAAAATCGAGATATCAAACAAGACAAATAATAACAAATATGCCGCTTAATCACATCCTGGCCGAACCCCAACCCCAACCCCAACCCCAACCCCAACCCTGGAAACCCCGGCAGTCTCTTCCGAGTACCCCGTTCCCTCCCTCGCCCGAGAGTGTAGTGTAGTACCGTTTATCTTTGTACATTGCACTCTCTGGCGTGTTTACAGCGTGGAGTCCCTGGATCCTTCATGTATGATTCAGACACCTTGACCTCACCTGCCCGATGCCAATCTGGCTTCATCGCCACATGTCAAGCGTCCTTTATGCTCTACGCCCACGCAATCGCGACTAGCCTAGGTCAAGGGTGATCAGCACTCACACGTCGCACCGGAGGGGACACCATCCTCAGCCCGTTGCGACGTGTACACAAGAGACCCTCCTGTCTCATCCGCATTGTTCCCTCTTTTGTCCTTTTGTCCATCAAGGCCGTCAGAACAAGGTTGACTGATGCTCCATTCATTTTCCAGCCTTCTGGTACAGGCATTCTTCTCTAGATAATTTACACGGCACTACGGTCCGGCAGCCATGTGTCATGACGGTTTTGTCACCGCTCGTTTATCGACCAAAAATTACTTGCCCTCCTCGTCTCTCGTCACCCTTTATTCCAAGACTAGCGAATTCATCTGTCCTTCGGTTGTGCAGGCGCCTGGGTTAGGTCCTGACACCGGCACCCCATCACCCATCAAATTCGAACCGATAGCCGTACACGCACTATTCCATCCCTGCCAGTGCAGACCCATTCGCCTGCTCTCGACTTACGTGGCATCCTGATCCATCTTTCTAATATGCTGATCCATCCCATGCACGTGCCCACGTGAGGGAAGTCTCGATACTATAATTAACGTCCATCTCGTGCAGGGTGAGCTATGAGTAGATCAAGTTCCCCACGTACCCGCTTCGTGCTAGTCAGCCTTATCGGCCGCGTGGCACGCACGGTGTCCTACCACCTCCCGATGTACTAGAATAGCACCGCAAGATACTTGCCTACAAGTTGCAACTGGTTCCTACTGACACCAACATAGACACGTTTCCAGGTAACCGACGTCGTTGGCAACTGGTCTCCCCTCGATTGAGATAATCCCGAACCAACCAAAAGTTTCGGCCGAATCTCATACTACTAATATCATGATGTACAAATATACATAGAAGCAATGCATCCTTCTCGCCCCTGCACTCCCCCCCCAGGTCCCCTGATGACGTACTTTGCATTCTCGTGTCAGCCCCACCGTTGCGTCCCGATCCATTTTGCGTCCACCGCAGCACCCTGACCCGATCAGCGATGGCTACCGACGTGCGCGAATAAAGCGTTTCGCGATAGACAAAACAATTGGCCTGTGTACATGCGCCTACTTGCCCCATTGGCAACAACAAGGACAACGCGTCCGTGCGTGAGCCCGAATCGACACGGTTTTCCCAGTGCGCAATCGCAACTGAAATTGGGTCCCATGGGGAAATGGGGAAAACGCGGATGAATTTGCCATTGGTCCTCGGGGCTCCCCGGAGCGCCACAGGGTCTGGCAGGATTGGTTGCGATGCGACTGGGGCGTTGAGGTTCCACAACAACGTTCCGCCGCCGAGATTAGGGTAACCCCAGACTGTTGGAACGTTGCGCCCGGGGGGGGAATCGATCAAGGGTGGCGATAAGACTGAGCGCCATGTCGATAAGGGAAGCGAACGACCCACTCATGCACCGTTCAAACGTTCATCTGATGTGGTGATATGAATGCTCTCTTCTTGACTAGGGTCTGTACCTGTAGACCGTAGTGAGATTGCCTTACATGTCGTGGATGATATCATCAGCGCACAACCATCGGACGATGCGATGAGATCGGACCAGACAATGCCTGCGCCACCGTATCTCTGCCCAGCGCCGGGATTAAACGTTAACGACCCTTACCATCGTGACGGAGGAACGAGGTATTTCTGCCAGGCGGATGCTGACAGAGTACTTGATCACGACCAGGTCGTTCGACACTGCACTGCACCGGCCGGTATTCTTTTCGCTCCCGACTCCGACAGGTACCACAGACTAAATAAACAGGGGAAAGCAGAAAACGCTCGTTTGCTCAGGCCCACATGTACCACCGAGCTCGTGGTGTTGCGGGCCCGCTCGGATCATGGATGCAGTCCAACGCTTGCATGGCATTTCGCACTCACACCATCAGACCTCCGCTCCCGGCGCAGCATGACTGTTGAAAGTTGCGCCATGCCGCACACGACCTCGGGTGCATTTTTCTTTTTGTAATGATGCCATCCACTCGGAGCCCCGCTGTCTCATCGATACCGTTTCAAATCTTTATGCAAACAAGGGAGGGTATGCAGATGAGTGTAGAATTGGAAGAGAGGAGCCCCGCAGTAATGGGGGTATCAAGCCTATACCCGGTTAGGACAAGGGATCGGATGGTGCGCCGGCCTGATCCACATTTGCTTCGCTGTAAGAACTCCCAGACGTGCGTGTATTCTTGGAAAGGACTCGGAGTTATTGCAAGCCCAGTCTTTAAGTCGGAGAGTCCAGCGATTCGATGCCAGAAGGTCTGTACTAAGCGATCACAGCGCTTAGCCACCTAGAATGCGCAAACCCTTGCTCTAGATGGTGATAGCATCACTGGCGAGCTGGAAGTCGTAACGCCCTGAAGATCCACGGAACAGACTCCACCATGGTGGAGTATCCCGACTCCAGAGACTCATGCAACAAACAATAGCATCTGGAAGGCTCCATTCCATGGTCGTAACACCTTTGTCTAAAGGGATACTTGGGTTATGGAAGATAAGGAGAACTTGCTCTCCTGGGATGTCAAGCACATATCGAGCCCGCAAGGATCACTGGCAGAATCCTGGGCCGGCCGGCCGGTCCCAACATATACGTACACCCATACCCTCGAAAAATGATCTCGTCAGGACAGCTAAGTAAAAGAAGCGCTCGGCAAGGTTGGCGTTCTTGGCACTCACTGACAATGGCCAAAACGCCGACGACTGCCACATGACAGAACGATTGCATGACCCCAGTCTTCTGTCTCGGTGGTCTTAGTCCATATGGCAGTGGCTCGGCTTGTAAAAGACTAAGTAGCCAAGCTCGAGGTTAGTCCGCAGTTCTCTCATCGTTGGGGTACCTCGCTGAAAAGCCTACCGTGTCCGTTACATAAAGGAGCTGCGCAATATGTGGCGCGACAAATGGCCCATCATGCCAAGAACTGGTTGCTGCGTCTTGGATTCTTGAAAAAACTCCAGCGATGCAAGGAAGTACTTTTTATGGACTAGCGCACGCAGTCGACTGCCGGAATGCCGACCACAGCCGGGATACTATTTATAACCCAAGCGACGCCGCATGACTGCCAAGGAGAAGCTGCTTGCATATTATGATTCGGGTGCATGAGGGAAGGCTTGGCTTTACGGTCTCGCCGATCTGACGATGTTGCGTGGCACGGTGAAACGGTTCGTGCGACAGCTTTCCTGCTTACCACTAGCAGCTCCGAGGCGGCGCACTCAAGTTCATCCTCGTGGCTCCCACTGTTCACTTGAATCCTAGGACGCTACTGTGGCCAGCAATCACCTCGATATGCCAGGGCATGAACAAGGGTCGGACGCATCCTCGATGACGAGAGCCACGTCTTCGTGTCAACCGCACGGAAGTCGAGACTCGGAAGTCATCCGTTTGCCAACGACGACATATGCGGGATCGAGTCCACCTACCGAGGTGCGTTGTCGCGCTGCATCCAGTAACAGGCACAACGAACGGTCTCTGCAGTGGCGTCGTTCCCCGGAGGACCCAGCAGGCACTGAAACATTGACGTGGGGGGAGGAGGAAATTACTTAGCTATCAGTCGCTGGGTGCGGGCCTCGCTGCATGAACCGGTGAAAAGGTAGAGTCCTGAAACAGTCCCCCCTCGTAAGTCCATGAACACATCTTGGGTGGATCTTGGGCAAGCACCGCATGACCTCGGCGATCATTCGTAGAGCCGCATAGTCCCGTTAAGCAGTCATCGTGAGTTGGACCGGAGCATTTGCCCGTCGTACCCGAACGGCAAGCGAAGGAGTGGTCCATTTATTGCCAAACGTCTGGGGTGTCAATCGGACTTCGCCCAAATTCAAAAGTAATTATTTGCCACGATGAGCGGACTCGTTACATCTACAGAACCACCGCCATCGCTGTAGTATATCAAGTACGCACGGCATACTCGGCTATACAAACGGTAAACAGGATTAGCAAGACGGCGTCGGTCCGATTCAACTGCATCGTGCACCCTATGTCCGAATTATACCATGAGCTTATAGCGTCAGGTTGTAGTCGTATTCGCTCTGTGTGCTCTGTGCGATCCAAAGAACGACGGCGGAGAGCATGAGCGCAACGTTTTGGGAAACGTTGGCGTAGCCATAGTAAGTATATTGCTCGGGATAGTCGGGAAGGATATATTTGAGGACGAGGAGAGACTGGCGGAAAACGGATGTCAGAGTGGATCTGGGGCGACACAAGAGGAATATGTCCCACCACGCTGCCTGCCAAGCCACCCGCCATGAGGGAAAAGCCGAGGAACAAGAACAGCCTCGCTCTCCAAACAGCCTCCGGAGCGCCGTACTCGTCGCCTCTGATTCTATCCTTGTCGATAAGATTGATGATGACCATGCCCAAGAGGGAACAAATTCCGGGGACCCAGTCTAGGAATTCGACATGGACGGGAGGATCGATCTGGGGTTCTCCATAGGGCGGATGAGCGTGAGCAGATAGAATGGCGGCGTCGAGAAAAGTCCAGTTGGCGAGTGCGAACTGCCGACATGTGAGCCGTGAACCCCACAGAAATGAGACTTGGACGTACAAGAGCGCCAGCGAGGTAGATTCCGATTGTTCGCCTGTACCTTCCAATGCTGAATTCCGGGAACGGATTCAAGCAAACTCTGCGGGGGTCATAAGCTGAGCGAGAGTAGGACATGGCGTAGCGCTAGTCGTGGTGGTTGTGGAACAAGTACAACGAGGACTGCGGGTGATTGTTGTTAATTACGTAATTTTACATAAAAATAGATTACTTAATTATCCTCGTTGCTCCTTTTCTGTTTTGACTGTGAAACAACAATGCCAATGCAAGTCATTGACTTGTCCTCTTCCCCTGAGCCGTCGAGCCCGCCGATGACAAGGCGAACTCGCAGTGCCGACAGACAGCCAGGCCTATTAAACAAACGACGCCGGTTGTCGCGACCAGAACCTTCCTTTGCCGAGGTAATCGAGCTCACCGACTCGGACGACGACCCCATACAAAGCATTCCGAAAATGTTTCATTCAACTCCAGGTCCATCGCAGGAAAATTCGAACCTGGTGCTTTCTTTCGGGAAACCCAGCTCTGGGCTGCTCCCAAACCAACCACAGCGTTTAGCGCGTCTAGAGCAACAGGCCGTTGGTGAGCCGTTGTTCCTGCCGGAATGTGACGGCGAGCAGCACGTGATGCGTTCAGCCATCGCTGAGGATGCTCGCGACGCAGCGCCCGCACCCGCATCCGCCTATACACAGTTCCTTCTCCCCGAACCAGCTCCCCAACCACCCG
This sequence comes from Boletus semigastroideus, assembly GCA_038090295.1. Taxonomy (NCBI): domain Eukaryota; kingdom Fungi; phylum Basidiomycota; class Agaricomycetes; order Boletales; family Boletaceae; genus Boletus; species Boletus semigastroideus. Next base: position 21,855 of record JBBPMK010000095.1, read on the forward strand.
TCCCCGTCGATCCCGTTGACGAATACATCGTTCGAGTACTGGAAGTCGTACCTGATGTTCAGCCCGCCCACGCCGTTTCGCTCATCCAAAACTTTATGCAAACCCAACCAGGAAACGTCGTCGAATTTGTGTTACACGCGCTTTTCGAAAACCCATCCTATCCAAAAGTCGATAAAAAGGGAAAACACAAGCGTGACGAACCAGACGATGATCCGAACGTCAGAAACTCCCAAAGGCCAAGGGTGGACTATGGCAGCGAAGACCGTGCGTACCTCGGTGGTCCAAATTACTTTGAGCTCTCCCTGGTCAGCAAGTCGAACTGCGACACAGCAGGCACACCATTGACATTGTACGTTTTAGGAGCAACTTATGATGGACTTTCCACGGATCCCGAAGCCGCATCTACGCTCGCGGCTATTCGGCAGCCGGTTTTACGCGCCAACTTATTTGCTGCTCGCCGATGAGCTCAAGCAAAACCCTCTTCCTTTCAAATTAAAGTCGATCAACTCTGTTGTCGGTAAAGGAAAGGGAAAGGCAAGACAAGATCCAGAACTGGACAAGGAACGAGAATGGATATTGCTCAAGTTGGCCGAATTGACCACTGAAGAAGACGCCCTCATGGCTGCCGCAGTCAACGAGCAAGAATACGTAGCCACCGGACAAGGTATCGAGTGTGGATGTTGCTTTTCTGAATATCCTTTCGTTAGTGTCGATTGTCTGTTTCCACCAGCCACAGCTGACTATTCAACAGGACCAGATGATCCAGTGTCCCGAGGCTCATCTTTTCTGCAAATCTTGCGTCAAGTCGTACGCTGAGAACTTGCTCGGCGAACATAATCCGAACATAGTCTGTATGGATCAGTCAGGGTGTAAGCTACTTTTTCCCGAATCCGAACTTGGTCGATTTCTTCCTTCCAAACTCCTCGAGCTGTATTTTCGAGTCAAGCAGCGAAAAGAAATTGAGGCGGCTGGCTTGGAGAACCTCGAAGAATGTCCGTTCTGCGAGTACAGATGTGTCATTGAGAACGAGATGGAGAGACTCTTCAGATGCGAAAATGCCGCATGTAGCGCGATTACTTGCAGGGCGTGTAAGAAGCAAGTAAGTATTCCTTTATCTCTGTTATATCAAGTTCGTGGGCTGACTTGGAGTGGTTTCTATGTAGGATCATCTTCCCAAGACATGCCAAGGTCGATTTTGGCTTCCATGCAGTATTGCCAGAACTCACGTTAGATGCAGAAGCAGACGAGGACAAACACTTAGATGTACAACATGTGATCGAGGAAGCCATGAGTATGTCAAGTTCATTCTTGACGTAGTCTGCACTAATGTTTCAACAGCACAGGCACTGATGCGAAATTGTCCAAAATGCCAGAAATGTGTGTGTTTGCTCGCGAGCGATCTACCATTCTGACCTGTTGGATTTTCAGCGTTTATCAAGGAAATGGGTGTAAGTTTTGACCAGCCGATCGTCGCCTCAACAACGTGCTCACATTACAACAGTGCAACAAGATGACGTGTCCAAATTGCCATACCGTGTCTTGTTACATTTGTCGGCAGATCATTGTTGGATATGACCATTTCTCAAATGTAGGCAACCAATTCTCTTTTTGTAGAGCGCCATCACGCTCCTGGGAGAGATTTGGCTGATAATCGTTCACTAGCCTTCTCCCTACAATAGCAATGGCAGGGCAGGCAAGTCAACAAAGTGCAACCTTTGGGATCCGGTTGAGCAACGGCACGACCAAGAGGTAAACCGCACCATCAACCTTCCCCATCGCGAGGCTCACGCACGCCATTCATCAGGTGTCCGAAGCTGCCAAACGTGCCCTCGCCGAGCTTCGCGAGTCCCGCCCGGACGTGGACGAGTCGAACATTAAAGTCGACATCCCAGTCGCTCGCGCGGCACCACATGCTGGGCTTGCCAATGTTCCAGGCGAGGGGATGGGCATGGGTTTTCCGCCTCACATGGGTCCCTTGGCAAACGTGGCCGTCGGGGGGTTCGGTGGCGTGGTTAGGAACCAATTCCACTTTGGAGCCGGCCTGGCGCATCCGTTTGCGCTACCACCGATGGGCATTCATCCGTGGGAGGTGCAGCATCCGGCACCTGTACGAGCACAAGCACGGGCTGTCGCAGCAGGTGGAGGTCGGCGACGCAGAGGTCGCTGAAAGGTTAGGATTCTCTTCTCTTTTTTTTTTTTTTTTTTGTTTCTTGGGTTGCGCGATCATGTCTGTCCTGACGACGATTGTCGTTTTGTACTATGTATACGTGAGATTTGTGAGATTCTCATACCCTACATCACCCGCTTGTGTTAGCGTATATATCAGTCTACCGTCGTGTCTTGGCGGTATGTGCATCATAATGAGTACCTCCTTTATGTGGAGTAGTACTAATGGATAACATGTTCTCGATTCACGCCCTCACGTTGGATGATGTTTGTGCGTTATGCCAAGAGTTGATCTACGAACTGATGTGAGGCAGCTTAGAGCCGTCCATCAAGTCTACCTGCCTCTGTGACATCTCGCAGACACGCTCATGATCATTTACAACCAACGCCACTCGACGACAAGTCCCATCACGTCGCCTCCAATGGGCGCGCGCCCGCCTTGACCCACGTTGGATGTGACGCCCAAGTCCGTCCCGTCAATCCCCACCCCCGACGGCCGGCCTGACCAAAAAGTCATCCTTGGTCTTGACCCCGCGGACGATCTGCCCGACGATCGCCTTGGCGACGTGGAAATCCAGGAACGGAATGTACGGAATGCCAGCCTTGTCGCAGTGTTTCTTGAGGTTGTCCTTCTCGTCTATGCCGGTCACTTTGACGAACAGCACGTCGGCGTGTTCGGCCGCGGACAAGTCTGTGTGGCAGATCGAAGATAGAAGAGAGAAGAGAGAAGAGAGAAGAGAGAAGAGAGAAGCGTCGTCGTAAGTGAGAGGTATGGGAGAAACGTGAGGATGGCTCAACCTACCCGAGACGCCATCACCAAAGAAGAACACGGTGGGGCCATGGCCGTCGTGCGCACGTCTATACTCTCGATAAGGCAAGATGGCACGCGATTTGTCGTGGCCATATGGACTACAGGGGGATACAGTCGTAAGCGTTCCGACGCAGCACATGGATGATAAACGTTATACAGAGCATGATGCGCCTCCAACGGGCGTCCAAGAAAGAGGGGGGATGATGGGGCTGGAAGGCTGGAAGGGACCGTACCTGTCGGGATGGCGCCATGTGATGAACCACTTGCCCGTTTCGTCTCGACGAACGCCATTTGAGACTATGATAATGTCTTTAACGAGGTCCTTGTCGGAGCCCTTGGCAAGCTCCGTTAGGACAGCTCGGATGAGCTCGTCCATGCCACTGTGCGAAGCATGGTCGGATCAAATCACGTATCATTCAGCTCTTCCCGCATATGGAACGTGGGAGGAGAGCGGGAAAACGGTGAGCATGAACCATACCTCGACACGATGGTAAACGGGACATCGCTCTCATCGCAAAACTTCTTGAAATCGATAAACCCGTCCGTAAAGTCCACAGGTCGGGGACCGCCGGAGACTGTGAAAAAGACAAAAGGTTAAAATGATCAATTGTAGGATTGCAAGGAAGACGCGGCACGTCAACAAAAGTGTACACACCGCGAGGCGTCGTGAGATATGTCTTGCAAACTTCTAGCGAATGCCCGTTGTCTGACACGCTCCCTAGCATGAGCTCGAATGCATCCCTAGAGTCCCAAGTTTACCACGACCGTGAGCGTGACGCAAGGACGGCAGTGGGTGTGAGAGCGACTCGGACGACTCCATCGCGTATTGTCGACCTGGATCCGCGGATCACGGGACCCGTTCCACCCCTTTGGTGGGTCATTTCCCGTGTCCAGCCGCATCAACCACACCACGTTTGCGATCATTCGCATTCGCGGGTGATGTGATGGGGAGGGTATGACAAGACACGTACTTGAACGATTTACCCCTCGTATTTCCACTCTTGTCGTACTCGAGAACCTCCATGTTGAGCGCGATTCGTTGGGAGGCTCCCATCCCATAGTTGTCCGTGAGGTCTGTCAAATCGCTTTGTTCTCAGCATGCAGTCCATCCTTCAAGAAGGGGCGTACAATCGTTGGAGTCGCACGTCGTGATCGTGCCGTCCCTGCAAAGTCCAGTTTCCTTGGTGTTCTGAACCTGCCAAGGGCTTCAACGTACCAATCGCTCAACACGACGAACTTCCTGTCAAAATAAAAGGGTTGTGTCTGTACTCCACTCGACATCGTTTACAGGGTGAAATGAATGCAACGGTTTGGTCGCGGTACAGGTCAGGGATCGCAAAGCAACCGGTGTACGGTACGTGCGAGGCATGTTTCGCTTTGTCAACGTTTGTGGAGCTCCTGCCAAGATCCCATCTTATCGCTCCGAAATCGTTACGCGACTCGGATATAAGTTATAAAAAAATGTGTTAGTCATTGAGTGGTCTGATTAATCAGACCTTTGCATATGAATGTAGGTATAATGCAAAAACGCAAGAATGGAGGAGGTATAAGGGTGCGCACGTACTCTAAACTACACTAATGGAGATGCTCTGATCGGCCGATGTTGTGCGACTTCTATGTGGCCTACTCGTAGTATGTACTCTACCAATTTAATTCAGATGGAAAAAATTTAGAAATCAAGTTCTCGTAGTATGGGCGTAATTCTTCGGCGTTAACGGTTTCGTCGCATTTGGAATAAAGATCATATGGGTTGAATGCTTGTACAGCCTCTAGTGCCTGGGCATCCTTAGCGTTTGTCAGATGCACGTAAGCACTTTCTCGATGCCATCTGTCAACGGCTGGTTAGATAACGAGACGGAGCTACTGTGTAGGCGACGCACGGGTAGAAGCTGTGATATCTGATCATCGCCAGGGCTTCCGTGGGGAGACTGCATTGATCTTTGACCACGTGATACAGGTACTGATGCCACGACAATTGAGATAAGTATTCTATCCCTGAGTGATTAGCTTTGAGCTACTCACCTCGTCGTGTCCCCATGATAGCATCACGTTGTCGAGACCACAGTGAGGCTCGTAGATACCGTATTTAGTAGAATAGACAGCGTCGTAGGCATCAGGGTTCCCTGCGAACGTCTCAGGGTAGATGTTTTTGTCCGAGAAAGCACATCCAACAACGAATGTATCCTGGGAAGACGTGATAAGCGCTGAGAATGTTTGTCAAAAAAAAAAAGACTATTGATTTACCCCGACGACATCCCATTGACCCTCGCTATCGAAGAAGTACAGGAGCTTGCCGAGGTCGTGGATAAGACCGGTAACCTGCATCCACTCGGGCTTTCCGTCACGTCGGATCGCTTCTGCCGTTTGAAGAAGATGGTCGATTTGAGACAGGCTGGTCTGGAATACACGTGAGGATCAATCACGAAACTTTCCGGAAATATACTTGCATCAGGGTCAGAGTCATCCACAAGGGTATTGAGCATTTCCATGGCTTGCCAGATACCCATTCGGGCACGTCTTCGGCTCTTGAAATCTACGCGAGCCTTGATGTTGAACGCAACCGTTTGCTTCTCTGTGCTGATATTCAGATCATAGTGGTTTCATGGAGTTATCGTACCTACCATGCTGCTCTTTATAAAACGACTTGACGCGGTCGCAAGCAGTGTCATATTGTCTGAACGAGCTCTTGTCCTTTTTTGCGACCAAATCTGACTCTTCGTCCCAAAGCTTGCCTTTGAGGACGTTCACTATGGGTACGAGGTAAGTGGTCAAGGATTGGCGGTCGCAGTCTCGACCCACCGTGATCAACGGCGTCGGAGACCTCGTCAAGGACATTTCCTGAGCGATTCAATGCCGGCATGGCGAAGCAAGTATGCCGCAGGACAAGGGACTACTGGTTGGTAGGAAGGGGACGAGATGGAAAACGGAGAACTCACCCAATGTTTTATACCCGGGACAAGATGGACCTAAGGCTCCCGAACCGTATGACGCAAGTACAGATCCAATATCCGAAAGTACGATATCGGGTCGGGGAGCTTCTCAGTGCGACAGAACAGAGCCCCGCCCAGTTTGGGCGACCCTATTTGGAATCAGAGACGACGTGTAATTGCCATTTCGGTTAGTCGATATTCGTCGTTCTCACTGGCAACAGGCCCAAGAAGCCAGGAGGTTTTTCCAAGTTCAAGATCTGATGGGGGCTGGTGATCATGACACTCGTGAGCGTACTCGTGTCAGGGCTGAATTTGATTCAGGCGAGTGCACGATGCGTCCCCGGATTGAAATTGGACACCGTATAGGACGCAGTATCGGCTGTTACAAGTCAGGTTCGCCCGCGGTTTGTGAACAAGACTGGTTACCACGGCTTATTGAATTATCGATGGGCCCAGGATGACTATCGTGGCAACGTGGCTGTTGTCTGTTTCGACTCCAAGCTACACGGTGGGATTAAAGAACGTTCTTCTCGTGTGAACTCAGCCAACTTTCCGATTGGCAAATATGAAGCTGGAAATAAATTATTACGTTGGTAAGTAGTAACGTTGGAGAGAAGTGGAACATTCGAGCTCCGCATGGACACAAACGTTCAAGATGTAACGTGTGCCAGGTACACTGACTACTACATATCCACATCGATACAAGTATATGGCTCCTGGAGGGGGTAAATTCGGGCCCCCCTTTCAGCAAGATCTTATCCCCACCTAATTACAGCAGAGAATGACCTTGTTCATCCAGACATGATGGTGTACTTGGTACACCAATTTGAAAATTGACAATTTACAGGGAAACGTCGTGTGTTTGTCATGATAAGCAATTGAGATGGTATGTCTTGGAAACGTCACTCATCATTGGACAGGCAGGTCGTTGGAAAACGACGCGGTTGGTACAAGCGCCATGTGCAACTGGAGAAAGTTATGGTACTCGGGTGAGGACTTGTCTGCTTGCAACGGAATTTATAGCGCCTATTCCCAGCTTCTATACCCGCCATCGACGTGGACAACTTCAAGTTTGGTGTCCATGATTGGTCCAATGCGGCCTAAGAGATTTCAATAAGATACAGAATATGATGTGTGCAGCCGACATTCATTAGGGATCGGATCGTCGCAGTATCTGCGACACGTCGTTCAGAATCTCCAGGGGGAAGTCATGGTGATTATCGAAAGCCGGCGCAAACCGGCAAGGCCAGTATTATACCCGATTATCTTGTGCATCCCACCACCTAGGCTAAAAATTTGAAGTCTAGATCCGAGGCACATATTGATCAAATCATGTACGTATCAAAGTGGCTAATCATTGCCCTGGATTTCGACGAACCTAACATAAGTGTTATGTATTCATAGTGCTTGGTTCAAAAAATTTGCAGGTTAAAACCTGTAGCACCCGTGAGCATGTGAATATATCTGCCGATGCCAGCGTGAACGGACCCGACGGAAGTGGGTTTGGCATGTTTCAAATAGACTTGCGAGGATGTTTTCATACGTTTCCATGCAAGGCTGCGGAGTGCCCCGGGCCTGGGAACTGAATAGAGATCTCGCAAGCCAGCGAATCTCCCTCAAGACCTCGGCCGTTGGACTTGTATCACATGGTTGGTGGCGTTCATATGGATGATAAATCTACACACACACACTGCCACACTATCCATGAGATGCACATATACATGAGACCGATGTGCCTGTGAGATCTGAAACCCCCACAGAGTTGGACGAGGGTGTTCCTTTGTCCCCTTTCGCTATCGTTGACGATTATAGATTGACTCTCACAGACCTTGAGCGGTTCCCAGCCAGCGTTAGTCGCGATCTCACTTGCTGGGGTTGGGGATGGGCCAGTTGTCAAAACCAAGGTCGACGCCTGGCTCGATTTTAGCCTGACTAATCTTTATGCAAAGACATCACTTACCCCAGGCAGGCATGATGAATCGTTTCTGTTTTCCACTGGCTGCCACACCATCGAGCTGGGCCACGTCACCGGCAGTCAATCTGCTGTACGCAGCGAGAGCGCCTTTAAGGTTTGCATCGATGCGGGCCGGCGTGACAGACTTTGGGAGCACGACAACGTCCTTTGCAACTATGAATCACAATCGTGATCATGGCAATCAGAGCAATCAGATGAAAGCTTACGGAGATAGCCTAACAGGACATCAGCCGTCTGCAAACCATACTTGGCTGCAATCTCCGTGGCCGCTTCGTCAGCAAACAAGGGTGAATTTGTTGAGCCGAGAGGTGAGTACGCCTGGGGGACGATTGTCTTGGACTTCAAGTATTCCAAAAGTTGCAGTTGAGGATTGTACAGATGGAGTTCGAGCTGATCAAACCAGAAATTTTAAAGAAATCGCACCAAAGATGAACGAAAACCAACCTGATTCACAGCCGGGATGATTTCCGCAGTTGGGAGAATTTTATCAAGCACCTTCTGCGAAAAGTTGGATGCACCGATAGACCTTACTTTCCCTTTGACGTTATTTAGCCAAGATTGTACATGCTGGAACATACCCAACGTTCCTCACCTTTCTTAACCATTGCTTCCATCTCCTTCCAAGTGTCTCTCAGATCCCTAGACTCATCGACGTCACGGTTTCCATTCGGACGCGTTGGGAACACCGGATGGTTCCCATTTGGATTCAGTGCCACTGGCCAATGGACAAGGTATACTTGGTCGTAAAGGATATTAGCACGCAAATCAAATACAAATAGACATTGGGCCTACGGTCAAGGTAGTTTGTCTCTAGATTAGCAAGCGTCTGATCGAGACACTCTTCCACTCGTGTGTGGTAAGTGCACCATAGTTTACTGGTGATCTACGGAGCAATGTGTTGAAATTGCGGAGGGTTGGGTAGGCGAGATCCATTTGTTACATACGTAGACTTCTTCCCTGGGAACACCAGAGGCTTTCAACCCTTGTCCAACCTCCTTCTCGTTTCCATATGCCCTGCATCATCAAGGCCTGTCAGACAAGCAAGATCCAGGAACATACGTCCCCCACCAAGCGCAGTCAATGTGTCGATACCCGGCTCTGAGTGCAGTTTCGACAGCGCGTGCAACCTCGTTGGGTTTGGATTGCCAAGTTCCTATAATTCCACAAGATGAAAGCACGATTTGTTTCGTCGCGTGTTAAACTCACCGAGTCCCACAGCTGGGATGGACTGCCCGTTGTTTAACTTGATCAAATGAGAGGACATGAGTGGGAGGTACTCGAAAGAGTCGTGCGGGATCCTCTTCCACTGTATTTCAGATATCGCGGACCGGACGGACCGAAGCGACGATCAGGTGCCTTCGGAGATATTTTCAAGAGGATGTCCTGAGGTCCTGTTCTTCCCTGGTGGCGAGAACCCCAGGATTTACAGCTGCAGGCCCAGCCTGGAAAGTTGGGAGGTTCTGTCAGTCCTTTTTTCGGCCGTGAGCTGACTCACAGCTATTTACAGTAGTTCCGCACGCTCGCAAGTTGTGTGAAAGAAAGCTTGTGGTGGAGACCTTGACAATAGAATGAGAACACAACGTGAATTCGTTGTGGTTGTCGGCAAAATAGCCTCGGAATCCCGGTCCGAACTTGAGCGCGTAGCCTAAGGCACCTAAAATTTGTGAGCAGAGTCGTTCTATATCTGGAGAGCGCATACGGACACTGCTTGCAGCGAGTGAGTTTTTCAGGGAATTACTGCGCTAAGCATCCTAGACCCGCTAGAGTTTCGGCGTGTAATACTTGCCACTGCTTCGTACCACGGGCTGGCAACAGCGACTCGCCTGAATGCAGGCGTTCTGAAGGAGAAACAGACACGACCCATTCATGATCTTGATCTTCGTTCGCTGTATGGCACCATAACTGCAAGTCCGTCCCGAACGGTAGCTTGTATGCTTCATCAATATCAATTTTCATTCCCGTCTGACAACTGAACACGTGCGAGCAGTGCGCACTGTCAGTAATGCCTGCTTTCGACGGATGATACAATCTGTTGGCTTCGCATGCTACGCGACGGGAATCTTGTCGTTCGTCATCGTCTCCGGTAGTCTTCACACCAATGTCATTCTTATACTTGGGGACTGACCGGAACCTACCATATTAAAAGTTGTTCACAGATTGCTACCCGTCCAGGCTGTGTCAAGCCTGACAATTTCTTTGATAATTTCCATTTCCATTTGGTAGGCATCTTCGATCTGACGAGATCTTGTCTCCCGCTTGATTGATCACGTTCGCAGATTCTCTGTAACCAAAAATTCAATGAGTTGATCCGATAGACGGGTCTCAGCTCAGTGTGGTTCTGAATGACAGATGTCGTTTTTGCCCTTTCTCGTGGGATACTGCTCACCAAACCCGTTAAGAACCACCTCTTCTTTCTTTCTGATGCACCTATACGCCGCATGGAATCTCGTGACTGTAACACCACCCTACAAGCAAAAGACAGTGTGTTTTCATTTCATTGAAATATTGACACTCTGTTTTGAACAGCATTGAAGGGTGCGTGTTTCACCTAATCAAAAATTTGTAACGAGATCCCGCAGTATTCCCGAACACAGAATTAGAAAGAACCACGGGACCTTCAACGATACACGAAAATCTAAAGTTGCACGGCCTGCCATCCTCCCTTCCAAGAGATGTGCCCAATAATATGTCCATTAGTTAATTCTATTATCGATGGTGGTCACTCTTAACGAACCCTGATATCCAGGCCCACTGCCGGCCGCCAAATGTCTTGCTCTCTTCGGCATCCGGGCCACACTTCCATTCATGGGTACACATCTCCCTCGCTTATATCCAACTCGCCAATGTCTAAAGAATTATCCGGGTTGATGGGATCCACGAATCTAGAAGCTCGTCACTAGTCTGATGACCGACGGTCGGTATTCCGATCTTGAGATAAGTGGGATATGGTCCTGCTTTCGGTCCGAACGCGTTTACGATGATCGGTTGGCGGTAGAGCGAACGAAACTAATCAAGAGTCATGTATGATGTGAGCAAAATGACGCTCGATCACAAGCGCTGCAAGTGTCGTACCGCGGGACGCTGGCAGTGTAAACAGTATATGATAACCGGCGTAACTGCCAGCGCACATCGATAACTTGTGTCAATACCAATGCACTTTTCAAGTTAGTGACGTGTCGCGGGGTCCGGGTTGTATACACCAGGAATCCGGAAGAGCGAGGCGCCGCCTGCGCTCCGGCTATCTTTCAAGCTCTTCACCCCAGTTCGACCGTTGAAGTCGAGCAGGATGCTGTTTGAAATTGAGAGATGACACGTGAGCTTTGATCTTCATAACCTCCACCTAGAGTCCCAGGTAGTATGAACAGGTAATCGAGATTCGAAAGCAAGAGGTATACGAATCAAGGTTTGCAGCACCGTCGTGAACGTTCAAAACGAAGATGGCGTTTGATCACGTCACTGATAAGCTTTCTCAGTCTTACGGTCCGGACTGGACCACAAACGACTTCATAATCATGACAAATGGTCCAGGTCCTGTGTGCCTATATTGCACAACACCGAGAATGTGTCCATTTGTTGCCCTTGAAATCAAGTATAGGATCACCATCATTACAAAGTCGGGTTCAGGTAGGATTAATATTATCGCCATAGGTCTATTCATATGGTTTAGAAAGGGTCTACTAGAATGAGGGTCAATGTCCAGAGATGATTACAATCAGTACGTCTGCCAATTTCCTCTTCAGCGTGCCAGACCAGAGACGGATCCTTAAACTGACGTGGAATCATGGTGGTCTACGCGGTCAAAATTGACATAGATAATCAGAATATATAGTGCCAACACGATACATATAAAACATCTCTATCAGTACGAACTATGAAATTGATGCGGCCGGAAGAAACGACTGCAGGCGTAGAGTAAGGCATGTCTGTAATGTAACAAGCATCCTCGACGCCCCTCTATACGAGGCACGGGGACTTAATTGCAAGGGCAACCTTGAAAGGTTCCAGCGGTGCAAGTGCCTTCAAAGCCGTTGCAACCATTGTCGCTGCACCTTCCGATGAAGTTACCACCGCTACCACACTTGTTGCAAGGGCACCCATTGAACGTGCCCGCACTGCACCACCCGACGGTGTCGCTCGGCCGCGCAAACATACCTTCGCAGCCTGTCGTCAACAACACGAGTCAGCAAATGGTCTGAAGGACAGGTAGCTCGATTTTACCATTCTGGAAGCAGTTCCCAATGTTGCCATCACAGTTGTTTCCAAACTGGCGCGCGACGAGACCGCTCGCCTGTAGAAAATCGGTCAGTAATCATTGTTCTGTTTCTACGGAATAGAGAAACCGTACAGTGCGTTTGTCTACACCAGGCGTCGCAGACACCAAAGCAGCAGTGGTAGCGAAGACGAGGATGCTCTTGAAGAAATACATCGCGAAATAGAGATTATTAGATGAGATGAAGCTCGAAATTGAAGTGGATGTTGGACTTGATGAGGATCATGAACTTCAACAATGAGTTTATATACGCTTTCAGCGCCCCTCCGGTGATCTGAAATGTTGCAGTAGACAGGAAATGGGATGTGGTCCAACACCACGGTGACATAGACCGATGGCGCCCAATAAACGTCATTTCAAGGCGCAACTGAATCGAACGACGTGACGCTGTTCACTTCCATCAACGCCGGTAAATGTAAGACCCTACGGGTCGAAGAGGAGGCGGTATCGCGTATAATTTGCGGGGAGTCGTGTCCGTCATTCGACGCACTGTAATGCACTTAGAAAAAACGAGTGTGATATTTGAAATCATACGCAAGAAGTCCCAGCTTATGCTTTCGATTAGTTGAAAGGTAGCTGGAAAGCTATGGTTTGATGATGGTGTATGAACCATTCACTTTGACTGGCAGCAGCGTCGCCCTAAGAAACTAAGATTGTTTTTCAGATCAGGATCAGGAATAGTAATGAACAGAAATCGCTGACCTCTGACACGGTGAGCGGATCAAAACTGCCGTAATAGCCCAAGTATGTAGCCATCAATGAGGGGGCAGTACTATCGGACTGGCACTGCATCTACATATCAACACGGCTAAGTAAAAGTCTCGAATTTTGCTAATAAGCGAAACTCAGCCATCGTACATTCTTAACTATCATGAGCTTGACAGATCGTTGCACTCGAAAAAGTTGAGCGCTGATACCTTTACCCTTCATTGATCGGTGGCGTGATGCGGCAGTGAATGTAGTAGACATAGCAAATGTGGGGTCAAGTTGCTCCTTTTCCAGTAGAAAAACAGTGATTTGTGTATGCCGTGTGGAACTGACATAGTAACTGGGAAACAGCTGTCACATCAGTGTTTATTGACCTACGGGTCCACAGCGATGCGATGGGCGTCCTGTGCCTAGAAACTGGGCGTGGGTACTCTGCTTTGCACGCCGACTCACCGAGATGACTGGACATTTGGTTCGATTCGGGGTCGAAATGTGGTGGGACGATGCCAGCGGTCACAGCGATAATATAGGACAGAACCCCAACGCGTTATGATGCATCAGGACAACCACCCTAGCGCTATAACTACATGTAAGATATTATAAGTGATTATAATTAACTTATCACTCGAAAGAAATTATTTATAATGTATTATAAAGTCTTGTAGCGCTAGGATGCCGGTCCTGATGATGGTACGGTACAACATTAACCATTACGTAAAGGGACACTTGTGCCGAGCTGTTTCCGGCACCGCCTCTCCGTCTGGTATACTGTACCGCCCTGAAAGGACTTGTTAAGAGGTTTGAGTCGCGCGATCCGGTCGTCCTGCATTGGTCGAGACCCTTTGGTACTGAATTTAATGGCCAGGTAGAATTGCAAGGCAACTCCAGCTAGGCTAGACGCCATTAGAAAGCGAGTTGGCGAGCTTGATTGTCCGGAAGATCGTAGCTGGGGACTATCGCTGTCTGGTCGTGCGGGAAGTTCGTCTGACTTCGCATGTTCTTGGGCACTCACAAATAAAAGGGAGACATGTCTGGCGACAATATACAATTTGTTGTGGAACCGTTGTGCTTGTGCAGGCTACGTGAAAGTAGAAAGCACTTCAGGACGGGAGAAACAAACTTCGGACACTTGCTGACATCCGATAGCCTTTGTCGTGGTTACTACTATTGGGTCCCAATTGAATGCAAAGGGACGAGTGTCTCGCATGAATTGCTGTTATGATCCGTGCATTGGGCCCGCAATACCTGCTCACGTGGAGTCAGCGTGCATCAGTGCGAAAGAGTGTGGAGAGAGCAAGAGGACGCCCAAGGAACTTGAAGACGGTGACTCGCGGGGTGTGAAAACGATACAACACCCTCGTGCATAGTATCCACTCAACCGACATAGCAACTCTTCATTCAGATGAATGGTACACATGTACCTTGATACCTGTGAATATGAACTCTACTATCAGCTCTTCGACAAGGCTGCACTTACCTAAACATGTTTTTGTGTTCGGGACAGCGGACTTTCTGAGTCGGAGTAGCTGCAGCTACGCCTTGCAAATCCACACTCCTTTCATCTTGCTACATCCAAGGCATTCACGGAATATTTTTCCATTATTTGTTCCCCCCCTCGTATGTACTTCCTCAGGGGATGTCTTACCTGACCACTTGGGCAATTTGAATGGTGCTGAATGCCCGTTCCGAATCGCCAAAGTGGCCTAGTAATACATCTTCAAAGAATTTTTGATTTGACCTTGGGAATAGGCCTTTTTCGTCGGAGTTCCGCGACCAGATGTAAGTGGTTCTGGGCCTGCACAGCAATGCGCACGGACCAATCCATACATGTCCTTCTTCAGAAATAACTCTCGGCCAATACTCGACTTCTCCTAATCTGGCTCTTGAATCCAGTGAACATCAACTCACCTTCGAAAAAAAACCGGCAGTCGTACGATGGACTTAGAGGAGTTTGAGATCGTTCGTCGTGGCTCTCGGGACAGGGACCATGCCCGCTCGTTATCAATTCCAGATGCGTTGAAGTGGATCGATGTCGAATGGCACAATGCCAGCAGGGGAGCGAGATGGATGGATCTACTCGGTGACTATGCTGGAACTGAACCATTTATCATCGAAGGTAGAGTACCACCGCAAGTGTTTTGCGATCGTCTTAATAATTTGCGCGTTCTCTCCACAGGGAATTCACTAATTCAATCAATCATCGATGATCCATTACTCGCTTTAGGGAAATCGGATGGTAAGCATCTCCCAGCATCAACTCGCAAAGGATTTGCGCATAACCGGAATCAGACCCCTCGTTCCAGATCCTGCATGCTTTTCATACGCTCGAGCGTACACTTGACGAATTTATCAAGCGCTCAGCTGTATTCGACGTCGTATTCTGGGATGGTGAATACGTTTCATGTGATTCCTGGGACACTGTTCTGATCACCTACCAGAAAGTCGACATCTTGCATTGAGGACAGGCGTGGGTGACTTTGAGGATGCTTCCAGGGCCCTTGCTCGTAAACTTCTATTCAATCACTTGCTCAAGATACGCCAAGTATCTGTCTACGTCTTCACTGGTCTTTCCGATCCAAAATGGCGAGAGTACCGGTTTTTGCGGAAGGTAAGGAAGTTTATATTACCGATCTCCACCTATTCATAACGATATAGCCTATGTTTGTCATGATTAATGATGGAGGCGCGGAACACGACGCGATAGATTCTTTTGCTCCCCAGCGCCGCCTTTGCCACCGCGTGTTCCTATCTGTTCTTCTAACAAGTGGATTAGCGCTTACTCTCTTGGCTGGCGCCGAGTTCCGTGACTCGAAAGTCAGTGTCCTAGTATTTAGGAATGATTTTTTAATCACCTTTTTGAATAGATCCTTTCCTTTGTCTACGAGTCGAAATCGCGTCGACGAAATGATTTCATCCCTGTTCCTGTTCGTGATGCATACTCCACTGCGGCTCATGCTCTTGATAAAGAGTCCAAGGGGATCGCACTTGTTCCATCGCCCACATCAGTTGAACCCGTCCCGATTCCAAGAGTGCTTGCAACTGAGGACGCTGTTCTCAAATTGATATCACTGATACGATTTCCTACTATTCGGGAGAAGGCTCTGTTTTTTGCTTTCCTCATTCATCTAGTACTACTTCCTCATCTTTCGACGAAAGATCGAGCCAGAACACTGGAGCCAATGACGCCCGAATTCAAACATCACCTCGTATCAAATTTCCTCCGGAACATTTTTCGTGCCGTGGAGCTAGCCACTACGGAGTTGAATACAACCATCGACATCGATGCGAGGGTGTTCATCACACTCGTTCGGTTCTTGGCGGAGAACAATGCGTTATCTCTGCAAGATATATTAGGGAAGGAAGTCGCCGGTTTCATACAGGACAAACTAGCCGCACTCTCTGTCCCACTTTCAACATTTTCACAATTCGCTGCGGAATTCCTCCCATTACCGAGCCATCCCTCTCCAGCCATACAGAATAGACTCGGGCTACTCCCCTTCAGTAGTAAAGTCTTTGACGACGAGCTTGCACCTATCCGTACCCTCAATGATCAAGTGGAAGCCGTCCAAGTTGACGCAGCGGAAGAGGACGAGGGAGCTGGGGGCAGCGATGTATCCGATACAGACGAGTGGGACACAAGTAGTGAGGAAGAGGAAGAAAAGTCAAAGGCGAATAAGTGTCCCGCCGAAGCACCCAGCACAAGTTATTTCGACGATGGCACGCTGTTCAACGACACCCATCATTGGCACAACCATAAACAACCTCTGTTGCCGAAGCCCCTTGGAGGCGAGGCTCCAGCTGCGCACGCGACAGAGTGGCAGCGGAAGAAGAGACTCCGGTCTGACCAGAGGTTCATGAAGACACTACATAACCAGGCTGCGACTTTGACAGGCGCTTCGGGCGCGGCGCTGCATCAGATAAAAATACCGGCAGTCGGTCGGAATAAACCCCCAGCGAAGGTCAGCTACATAAACTTAGTTGCAACTTGTTCGTTGTTTACACGCAGCCACAGAAGGAAGGCCACGCGCATCCCGCGTCCTCCAAAGCCAAACCAAAACAATCCAAAGCTGATACTATTCGGGAGCAAAATATAGCCCGAAAGGCTCAAAAGCAGGTCGCCGATTCAGTTGCATGGTTGACAGAGCGCATCCGTGATCTCAACACTGAGACTTCACTGTTATCTTTTGAAAGGTCCCTCTCTGATTTGAAACGTAGTCCAAGATCCAGCGAACCATCCGTATCCACAGAATTGTCGTTGTATCGTCTCCATCGCTTGTTCCAGTACTGGATCCAGGATCCGGATCGCGAGTCGGCTTCAGTCCGTGACAAGAACGTGGTCACGGTACTCCGCACGATCAAGGACATTCTTGAGATCAACCATTCGACGAGCGACGCCTGCAGGTGTATCCAAGACATCTTGAGCGTCCTCGGATTCTCTACGTACACGGATACACTTACGATCGTCTCGACGACACAGGAAGATCGTCCTCTCTCATTCAATTTTGTTGACCTTATCAAGTCAAAAACCAAAGAGCCCTTGTACCCTTTCATGCGAATCAAGGAGCATCCTATCGAATGGCAATTGCGAGTTTTCGGCGAATACATGGACCGCAGTATGGACAGTCAGTTCGATCTACGGGTTTCGTTCAAACCCGATGCATGGCAAAGACAAGTTTTGGACGCGATTGATGAAAACGAGTCACTTCTCGTTGTTGGTATGTGGCATTTTGGCTCCGGATTTACCTGGTCCTTGATCTTTGTGTCATAGCGCCAACTAGTGCGGGTAAAACCTTCATATCGTACTATGCAATGGAAAAGGTACTTAGAGGGTCCGACGAGGGTGTCATCGTTTATGTTGCTCCCACGAAAGCGCTCGTTACCCAGGTTGCTGCTGAGATATATGCGCGGTTCAGCAAGGACTTGAACTCTCGTTCGTACTTTCTTTATCCTTTCTGAGCTTTACCGAGGTGAATCACGGTATTTAGGCAGCTGCTGGGCGATACACACGCGGGACTATCGTATACATGATCCTCAAAACTGCCAGATACTTGTGACGGTCCCAGAGATGCTCGCCATCATGATGCTTTCTCCACCCTTGGCGAAAGTATGGACTCCCCGCGTGAAATAGTGAGTTTATCCCAGTCGTTGTCCTGCAGGTATCCACAAAATTTGCAGTATCATTCTGGACGAAATACATACAATTGGTCAGCAAGAGGGTGGGTCTGTATGGGAGCAAATCCTTTTGCTTGCTCCTTGCCCCGTCATGTTAGCTTTTGTCCTAATTTTCATTTTGGTGAACCTGATCTCAATCGATTTTCGCAGTGGTCTTTCCGCGACAGTTGGTGCGCCGGAAAAGTTCAACACTTGGCTTGAAACTATTCAAAAAGCGGGCGGTTTCCGGCACACCTTTGTCCGTCACCCTCACCGCTATTCCCATCTCCGCAAATTTTTTTACAACATCCACGAAAAACCAAGCCAAACATTCGAATCAATTTCCACCTACAACTCCACTGGGCGGATGCGGTTCCTGCATCCGATCGCGATGCTCGCTTTCGGACCTAGGTCTATCCCTTCGGACCTGGCATTGGAGGCATCGGATACGTTGTCATTGTATCGTGCGCTCGCAGCACATGGCGATGTAGCGCCATCAACCTTGGGAGCCTTGGACCCATTGAAGTTTTTCCCCTCTCATAGACTCTTGCAACAAAAAGACGTGATCTTGTACGACGCGGCGCTCAAAGAATGTCTTGCACCCATGGTCGCCCAATTTGATCCACGCAACACCGAAGCCCCGTTGTACAAGGTTATCGCAAGCCTAGAAGACGACGCTCTGACCCAGGTACCCAGCCAGGCAATCAACGCTCAACCCGAGCGTGCTACGTTCCTAGAAAACCTGATTCATATAGTCTGTGACCTCCATGCGCAAAGCGATCTGGTAAGCTGCACAACTCGCACACATAGTATGCCTTTTGAGTCCTCCTCTCCTCTACACAGCCAGCGATATTTTTCAACTTTGATCGCGCAGACTGTGAGATCATGGCTACCAAGCTCGGACAGGTGTTGGTTGGTAGAGAGCGAAAGTGGCGCGCAACGAATTTGGAATGGCAGCGCAAATTGGCACAATACGAAGAATGGCTATCGAGGGAAAAAGATCGTGAGCGGGCTGCTGCAAGAGCAGCGAAAAACAGAGCGGATCCGGACGACGTCAGGACAGAGGTGGTGGAATGGCAAGCGACCTTTGATCCCAAGGCGCCACTTCCCCAGTTTTCGTTTGCTGGTCAGCACTCCGAAGGTATGCTCCTAGAAGAGTTAGCGGACTTGGCGTGGACATCGACGCCCGAATGGGCGGTCTCTTGTTTGCGACGTGGGATTGCAGTACATCATTCAGGGATGAACCGGCGCTACAGGACACTCGTAGAAAGGTGAGCAAGGTCGACATTTGGTTTAATTTTCAGAATGGTTGAAGCGATATGATAGTCTATTTCGTCGAGGAGTCATTCGTGTCGTATTTGCAACAGGTAATTCCTCAGGTGTACTGTCGAATTAATAAACTCTAATGCACTTTTCATAGGAACGCTCGCGCTTGGCATTAATGCACCAACGAAGACAACTGTCTTTTGTGGCGATTCGCCATATCTGACAGCCCTCATGGTGGGTCGCAGTTGGCTATATTTTAGCGCGATACTGAACCATCCCATTAGTATCGACAGTGCGCTGGTCGAGCTGGGAGACGTGGATATGATCTTCTCGGCAAGGTCGTATTCTATGGTCTCCCCCTGGATAGGGTGCAGCGTTTGACTTTGTCGAAGCTCCCATCCCTTGGTGCCAACTTCCCAGTGACATCTACTCTCGTTCTTCGTCTTTTCAATCTTCTTGAGGGTTCAGGGTATACACCCGCCGCTGTAAATGCCGTCCAGCGCTTGTTCCGTCTTCCTCAAATTAGCTTTGGTTCCGAGGAGGGTAAACACCAACTCCTGCATCACCTTAGATTCAGCATCGATTACCTCCGGCGTGCGCGCCTGTTGGACGAACATGGTCGTCCATTCAACTTATTTGGAATCGCCTCTCAACTATACTACACCGAGCCTAGCAACTTTGCGCTCGTGGCACTACTCAGACATGGTGTCTTCCACCGACTCTGTGCACAGCCCAGTCTAATCCAGGCCAAACGGGACTTCATTCTACTTATGAGTCACCTCTTTGGAAGACGCTATTTGCCAGGATCGTACCTCAATAACGAGAATCTGGCTCAAATCATCAAATCATCGGCGTCAATGGTGGTTTTACCACCCCTGTCGGAAGACGCCAGACGCGTACTCGTAGCACACGAAGAGGAGATTCTCCAGGTCTTTACGGGATATGCGCTCACATATGGCTCGGAGCGCGGTGCCGAACTAGGTCCCGACTCTCGCCTTCCGTTGAGTGGTATCGAGCTCGATGGGACACCTACCTTCCATACATCAACACGATTTGGCACGTGGTTGCAAGAGACGTCGATAGAAGTCACCGCGAGGTCTCTCTTTGTCGCGAATTCGGGGCATGACGATCAATTTAACAGCGTGAGGGAGTTGGCCAGGACAGCGAGGAAGGGGCTTAGCCTGAACGAACACGCCATCCCATCTTTTGCACCCCTCTTTGCGATGCCAGGGCAGGGACCCGGGGAGAGTGAGGAGGAGAGTGGGGACAGACGTTCGGGACACCCTCATTCCAACCGTCACGCCTCTAGTTTCGCCCTCAACGCCTATATCCTCGACTTTTACACACACGGCCAGATGAAGCCTCTGAGCGATGCGAACGCGATTCGACGCGGTGACGTTTGGTTCGCGTTGCAAGAGTTTGACTTGACATTGATGACTGTCAGAGGGGTGTTGGAGCGGCTGATTATGAAGAAGCAGGAGCGTGTAGAGGTGAGGGAGGGGTCGGACGTGGGTGAGGGTGTGTCGGAAGATTTGGATAGTGGGTTTATCGGGATGGACGATCCGACAGAAAAGGACGACGAAGGGGACGATTGGGAGGGCGAAGGAGAGAAGCTGGGGTTGCAGGGGGATCGCGTCAAACCCAGTGCAATAGCAGAGAATGATTGGAGGGTTCTCAAGGTGGTGCATGAGGCTACGGTAGAGTTTGATGAAAAGTTTAAAGCGATATGGGCCTGAGGCGGCGGTGGTTGTTGGGAGTGTCCTAGTGCTCAGACTACCCAGGTATTGGATGTTTTCAAGTGACTGGGCCGTCTTGTAGTCATTGCACGTCTTTTTCGATCCGAAGAGCGGCTACATTTGGCCATTTGGGCACTCGTCCGAGGCTGCTCCAAACCTCGAGACTAGTACACTGCAGAATAACACAATAACTACTGATTCGTGAATAGGATGGTAGAGATGAAAAATGGGACATCGGATAGTAGGAGTCGGAGAGCGTTGAAGTACCAAGTTATGAATGAAAGATCGAGAGGGAGAAATATGTAGCCCATAAAAACTTGAAACACAAACACTCGTTTCATAATATCTCCACGACTTTCGTCTGAATATCCTTGGAAAAGTGGATCTTAGGATGTACCCCAGACACGACAATGTCATGCTCGGCGGCGACACGCTTAAAATCCCCTTTGATGTCTTGCTGGAGCAACAGCGCATGGAACGGCTGTTGCAGACGAGCAACCAGCCGCAGAGCCCGCATATAACCATCCATTTTCGTACCAGGTCGAGGAGGCAGCGTCGGACGCACAACAGTGGTCCCGGCACCTTGGGTCGATTGGTATACATCGTACACCGTCGTGCTTTCCCAATGGGATCCGTCAAGCGGATCGGACAAATCGCGGATCCAAGGATGCACGCAAATGAGCCTGCGTGGTTCATTCGGCGAGAGCGTGTCTGATGTCTGGAAATCAACATTGCCAATTCCAGCAACAACTGCGTGGTATCGAGCCGTCCCATCGGTCTCCAAAGGCTCTACGGCAAGCTTTTTGACAGCGAAGACGATGCATGGGAGGTAAAGTCGGCGGTTGGCGAACCGGGCTAAGGGTAATTGGCTAACGTCCTCATAGATTTTCACCACGTCTGCCCGAGATGACGAGTCTCCTAACCCCTCGACACGTGCCTCCATTTCTTCATCAGCAATGGGGAGCAAGGCGCGAGGCGGTTGATTATAGACCTCGAGGGTGGCAGGAAGGCAACTGTTGTAGGCTGAAGACTCGCCGGTCCAGTCAAGCACAGTGACTTCGCCCGTGCGAGCTACGATCTCTTCCAGTAAGTGACCCAACGCAGCATCTCCTTCTCCGTAACGTGGGTTGATGTCGCTCTTGAAAATACCAATCAACGAGTATGCCATGTCTTCTTCCACAGTAGCTTTGCGTGTCGAAGCCAGTCGCAGCTTCTCTCGAACGCTGAGATCGTCAGGATTGAAAGCAGTGATGGTTTCGCGAGCAATATTGATAGCCTCTGCGAGTTCCTGCAGAATCTCAGGTGATTCTTTGTGATTCAGCAGCTTATCAGCATTATAAAGCTCCCAATTGCGATCGTAGAATCGAGCTACCCTTGCTGCAAGAAGCTCCTGTGCTGTCCAGGCTCGCGTCATCCAGAGGCTGGCTTTGAGATTGCCGAGGACCGATGGAGAGTGGACGTCTTGCAGAAGCACGAATGTGGACGTGGAGAATTCGTACCATTTGTACATCAACATGAGCGACTGGTTCAACACAGCGCTGGTTGTCTTGTCAATGCAGCAGGTGTCACTCCACGCCCACCGGTACCCCTCGCTGGCCACCACCTTACAGAAATCCTGCAGCTTCACGTTCAGGGGCGCCGATTGATCCAATTTCCATACGGTTTCGGCTTGTTTGACATCTTGGAATGAAGGTTCCTTCCCTTGCCAAACGTGCGAGAGCGTCACATAACGAAAATATTCTTTCACCACTTGTTGGATGCGTCCAGGGTCCAACTCCTCGGTCATAGAAGAAACTAACTCTTTGAACTCCGGCCCAGACTTGAAGGTCTGTGTTCGTTCCGAGGTGCCGCACAAGAGTCCCCTCTCGACGTCAATGAGCACGAGTGGGCATATGACCCCACGAATGGCCTCGTCGACGGCCCTCTCCAATTTCGAGGGTGAAATATATTTCTGGGCTAGCTCTGCGCAATAGACGTTATGAGGATTGCATTTTTAACTCGGTAAAGTAGATCTTACGACGGGCGTCAGGATCCGGGGATTCTTCGATGAGCGAAAGCATGCGAGAGAAGGCATCAATTGCTTCGCCGTAGCGACGCAATCCGTGCAACGCAGCGTGCTTTCTCTTGAATCCCCACGGACTCATAGGATCTAGTTTGATTGCCTGAACAAGCAAAAAATTTCAATGCCACCGAACATGGGGGCGAAAGGCGAAAGATGGCATACTTCATCTGCATCCTCCAATGCTTCTTCCCATAATCCCAATGACGCGTATGCAGTGCTTCGTTCGACAAGAATACTCGCGGAGTTTGAAGGATTTAGGGATAACGCAGCGGTATATCGTAGGATTGCATCATCTGGACTTGCGGAAACAGCCGCATTGCGACGACCTTCGAGAAGCTTGAAACATTCCTGAAGCTGCGCGTGAATTGCTTGATCTAGTCCATCGAAATCCCAACCAAATATCTGTCAAGTGTAACAATCGGTAAATCGGTAAAGGAGCTGAGATCAAGCATCTTACAAGGGTGATTACTGCCAAACGAGGACTCGGTTGAAACGGGACAGCTTTCCGTGCACGCCTGAGTGACTCCATCGATCGTTTGTTGTCTCCTTCTTTCAATAGTATACCTCCATGCAAAAGGAGCATTTGGGCCTGTATCAAACTTTGTCGGCGTTCGTTACAACCAACGCTAGTGTTCAAATACCTGCACTGCGATACAAAGTAGTCGGTTCTCGACGATATCAATTAAATCTTCAACGCGGGAAATAGCGGTATCGTGTTTTCCGCATAAGAACAAGATGATCGCCTAGGCGAATAGAGTAAATACACGTAGCAGTGATGACGATAAAATATGACTACCTTGATCAACAACAAAAGATTGTTCTCGACCGCTAGACCTTCAGTAAACGCAAGATCAAACGCGCGCACCGCCGACTCGTAGTCTCCATCTCCAGCGCAGGTCAAGGCATTTGCAATATAACCGACAGGGGTTTGTTGAACTTCAATGGACTTGGGGGAGGTGGGCAATGATCAACAGGGCATGACATCAAAGACGATACGGAATTATATACCTTTTTGGCGTCATCAATTGCCGTGTGCCACTGTTTCAGACGGAACCGGATGAAAGAACGGTAAGCTAGTACGCGTGCATTGATAAAGGGATCCAAAGAATATGCAATTTCTTCTGTCAACAGGTACTCGACACGGTTCAGGTCGCCTTGCGTCCAGGATTTGAGTACCGCATCACTGAGGCACAAGAGTGGCAGCTACGAGGCTGTAAAGAGAAATGAAATAAATGATTAGTACAAGCCAGTAATTCGCATCTGGACACACTCACAATGCAAGGGAAAAAAGATATAGAAACGGTGATTAGATTCACCAACACTGCCGAGTTGAATATTTACTTACTTTAAGCGCAAAGTATGATTCTGGGAGAACGTAACGAAGATCCAGGCATGTTATTTTCCCGCTATCTTCGCCTATTGCCATGGATTCGTTGTCGGAGAAGAGCGCAATGGACCAAACGAAGGTTGCCTGCTCAATGACAGGCCCAATTTGCTTGTGGTTACTAGCGTCCCAAAACGATATGGTGTTGCATGAAGAAATGATGATAAACTTTCCGTTGAGTGCTAGCGTGATAAAAGCGGGGTTTTCTCTACCAGGAACCTTCCAGTTCCCAGAGCGCGAAGACCCAGAAGACAGGTTGAAACAGCTGGCTTCGCCGTACGAAACAGCAAAGAGGTTCTGACCGTCATTCGACCATACGATGGGTGACGATATAATGGGCCTGGCCCGGAACGGGATGTCTAACAGGCGCTGGCCATTGTCGCAATTATAAATGCGGATTGACTTTGGTTCTGGGCTTTCGGCTGTTACGGTGGCGATGCGGTCACCCCTTGGTGAGAACCTCACAGCCACAACCCAACCATCGTGCTGCAACGGCCCCAGGAGTCGCCTGCCTGTGGTGGCATCCCAGATGAATGCCAGCTTGTCAGACCCACCCGTCGCAAGTTTCGACGAATCAAATGAGAAGTGAGCCGAGAACACCGAGTCTGTGTGTCCGCGAATGTCCAAGACCTGCTTTTGCGTCCGCATATCCCACACGCCTACGCGCGCCTTTCCATCACTACCGTCCGGAAATTTGAGTCCGCAAACTAGTCGTTTGCGGTCAGGCGATACCGCAGTCGTGTATATTTTTGCCCCGTTAGCATGAATGGGATGGCCAATTTCTTGCCCGTTATCGATTCGCCATCTGCGAATCATTCCCTCAACTCCGCCGGTCAAAACCTGCTTGCCATCATTGTCTGCGAAGGTCACTGAATATACTCTGTGCCGATAGTTCTTTATGATGACTCTTGAACCACCTGGAGGTCGCCAAGGTCGTCAAAATTATCGTTGATGTTGCTCAGCAAGTACAGTATAGTAGCGCATACCTTGTTCCTGCGACTGCATACCTGTCGATGGTGCAAAAGGGGCAGTGCGAGTGTGAGATCTAAGTTGAAGGGGAGAAGGAGGGCTACCCCGGTTTCAAGGCACACTCGATAAAGGTACTTTCCCATCGATACCGATATAGATCAGCGCTCAACCCCCGTGCCCAGCGCTCCTGTTGGAGTGCCTAATTTGTACTGTATTGGATCCGTCTCGCGATTCTCCTAGAGACGGGCGCAGTGGAACACTGGAACTTGGACACAATACGTCCCTCCTCCCAATCTTTGGCCGGATTACATGCTGTAAGCCCATAAGACGTGCAGCAGAATATGTCCAGAAAAGTAAAATTTGCGATTCCCATCGACCTAAGAGCCACTGAATACTTTTTATCGAGGTATGCTAGTATTTTTTCCATACAATCACACACATATTTCGACACTCAGAATACTTTTACAGATAGAGCGAAATAGATTGGACCGATTAGAGGATAGAATAATCCGTTACCAAAAAAAACAAAACAAAGAATGACCATTAGCAGTAGCCCAAGCACAACCGAAATACAAGAATCTTGTGGATTGGACTCGCTGCTAGACTGAGGACCTGCTTCAGTCACGCTTCCACTAGTCGGATTCCGGTGAGTACCCGTCGAGACTGTACTAGTCAATGATTTCCGGGTTCGATTGATCAAAGAGCCAACGATTGCTAGTATAGGTAGGTTTAGGTTCAACTGGACAATGGACTCATTGACTTTGCCTCGTATCTTGAACGATGTGTGCTGTGTGGAGCGACTATGGTACGTCAAACAATATTTCGCAAATTAAACTTAACGTCGACGTACTATGTTTCTAGACGGTGGTGTAAATCTTCCCTACCGCGCAGTATTTACTCTTTTCATAATGAGTGGCAGTGCTCAACAACAGCACGCGTTCCATGTTTTTAATCGGATAGGTAATATTTTCCAATGACTGTACGTTCCACTTGGAGGAACGGTCAATGCTGATTCGGAGTTGTTGCGCCAGAATATCCATACCTGTTACGTCAAAGAGCTTGTGTTACAACTCCAGACATGAACGTTGGCCGTTTGTGGATGTGAGATGTGCCCGAGCATTATCTAAAAGTGCCAGTCAACGAGGGTCTTGGTCACAGAAACAAGCGCTGAGCGAAGAATGTATTCAATACTATCGGCGTATGTACAATTTTTAACATTACCCGAAGTCCTCAATCTAAGTCAAAGGCCACCTCCATGTAATCTTACCCGCCGGCGTTCACCCATTGTGCACAAGGGCAGGTTCAATGTCACCAATTAAGTATTCGGTTTCATGTGAGCGGTCGCTGATTGCCTGATTGTGGTGAGGGCAGACTTCAAGACCCTTTGAAATCATGACGAATTTCCCCCCACCCATACCAATGGTTCCACGGCCAGGCGCTGCACTCGGTTGAAATGTTAGACTTTTCGCATCCTCGAAGAACTTTTGTCACAAGACTACCACAAGGGAGACAGGACGGGGAAGAAAGTCTCTTCGTACGGGCGAAATTAGTAAGGCACGGCCGCGAAATAACTTATCCGTCCATCTCGACCATGGTACTTGCAAGGGCCAGGCCCGGCAGCATTAGATTGTACCTGGCGGACGAGTTTTCCACCTGCGCCGTCGGACACGCCAAACAACGAGGCCCATCAGTAGTAGTACAAAGACGATAGGAACAACACTGGGGACAATAATCTTCCAAGATGCATCTGAGGACCCGCTGGCAGACTGAGAAACTGTGCTGGTAGTCACGTTCGATTGGTTAAAGACCCATTGACTGCCAATATAGTCACAGCACGAGCTTAGGTTCAGCTGGATGACGTTCAGTTAGCAAAAGAATCGATTCACACACTCGAGCTTACCGCGTTGCCCTCGGTGGTCTCTTGGATGTTCCATCCAAGTGATAATGTATCATTTTGAGTAAGTCTGTCGTTTCGTCAAAACAAGGCGTCAAAGAAAAAAGATAGCACATCAGGGCACCCACACAATGAAATTTCCTGTACCATTTGTAGCAGTTTCATTGATATTCCGGATAATCCAACGGTATGGTCTTCCACTCTGTACCAATATGGATGTCTGTTCGTCGGAAGAGGTAGCACGCAAGTACGAGTTGTATGCCAAACTCTTGACGCTGTAGGTCTCATTCCTCAACTGCTTCACTTCCCACTTAGGGAAAACATGAGGAGCATGAGTTGTTCATTGCACTGGAGTGTAGAAATCTCTCACTTGTTGCTGAAAAGAGGTGGCACTGCAGTTCCATATCTGAGGAGGAGATCGGTTGTCCATGGATGTGAGACATGTGCTGGACAAAGTGGATATAACGTTATAGATGCCATTCAGTGGGGGTTGGATGACGGACATGATATACAGTGCCGATAGAAATTATGCCTCAGGAGGGAGGTTGACTGCGGTCCGGTTTAACTATTTAAATTGTGCTCAGATCCGACAAGGTCACCACATCAGCAAAGAATGGCAATGCGAGCTTCTGAGAGCAAAATATCAGTACACATCACCCTGGAAATGGGCGCGGAATCCCATCAAGGTTGCGGGGTACTTGAAGGGGCTCAGAAAGGTATTCGTGAAGAGTCAAGAGTGGAGTGAACACGGAAGCATAGGGAGACTTACCCAAACACATCCTTTATAAAAGGGTGATCAGATAAGTAAGTGGATACAAACTTCTTCCCTCCTGAAGGATTAGTGCCAGCACTCAGGACAAGGGATGGTTGTTGCTTTAAGAAGTTGACCACACATTACACAAAATTAAGAGTTTGGTTACCGTGACAGCTGTGAAATTAACAGCGGTCGACAAGAAGCAATGAAACGACGACCACGCGTGGGGAAGCATGCACCTGTTTCACTGTCTCAACTGACAGTATCAACTTAACAGAATCATACTAAGTGGTAGCGCTCGGCGTTTGAGCGCAAGGATGCGAGAATGTGACACGCGTTGGTTGTGCTACAGTTGATTATGTAAGCCTTCCGTTCATCGGACGATTGCCCAGATTCCGATAGTCGGAACATTCAACCCAGTGCTGATGCGCGCCGTGAAGGACTTGCCGAGGCGAGTCTGTCTTTTTTGAGAAGACTCAAACTGGTCACAGGTGTCACGTTCGGTTGAATATCAGCTCCGACCCGGAGGCTGGTATAATAGTAATTTTGTATTGAATGTACGGAAGACTTGGCGGACGATCAATCAGCGCTCACCCTCAACCACTTTCCTCGAACTGCCGAACCTCGAGGCCTTAAATCTCAACCTAACCATGACCGATATCGTATCCTTCATGGGCGTGAGCAGCGTCAGCTCGTCCGGCAGCCTATCATCTGTGGTCGAGATAGTGCAGCAAATGGCGAAAACTCACGATGATATCACGTTTGGGCAGAAGAGATGCAAAGTTATCGTTCAGCGGGCAGCCCTTATCGTCAGAGATGTCAAGGGTAGCTTCAAGCTACGAAACGATCAAATCAACATTATGAGGAAGTACGTGTATTCCAAGAAACGTTACCAAAGCCATGGATTTACTTGCCGTGTCGATCCGACAGAACATTCGGAGAGATTCAAACTATTTTGAGAAAGCTCGCCGACATGTCGTTCTTCAAAGCCTTACTCCATTTCGAGGTCATCAACAAGGAGATTGAGCGTGCAAATTACCTCCTTACTGAGTGTTCTGACCTCTTTTTGGTGAGTATCGCAGGGGGGGTTTTCTCAACCGATCAGCATGTCACGAATTTGTAGATCGACCTGTCACCGTACGTCGAACACCAGAGCAAGGCAGCCGTGTCAGATCGCGATGCTCTGCGAACTCTGCTAAAAATCATCGCGGGAAATTACCAAGAGATCCGCCATCGCTTCGACATTGAAAGTGATGAGCAAGAAGGTCAGGCAATGGTTGCCATGGAGCGGGTAGGTGAATTTGCGATTATACATCCCCAGTTATTTAATTTCTTAGGAGTTGAGGAATGCTAGGTTTAGCTCTGAAGAAGATATGCCATTGGAGCTGCAAATCATGCGAAAGAGTCTCGAGTGCATCACAGCGACCACGGGAAAGAGTGTTCCGGAACAGAAAAAATGGCTTATCACAGAGTACGACCTCGTGGATTGTGGAATCATAGCTCGCGGAGGATTCTCGATTGTTTCAAAGGCACGATTCAGAGGCACAATGGTTGCGGTGAAAAAGTTGAAGGACTTTGGGAACACGAGAGAGGTTCGTATTGAGTTTTTGGGCAGTCCATTTCAAGCTGTCTACTCGCGCTACGCACAGGCTCTGGAGAGGGAAATAGAGATATGGAGCAACCTACGCCATGATTACGTTGTCCCATTCTATGGTGCATCCACCTTGGCGTCTCCACCGTATCTTGTCTCACGGTACATGCCGAACGGCAATCTCATACAATATCTAGCTAAAACAACAAACGCGGATCGAACTAAGCTCGTGAGCGCAACTTGATCGCTTGCGAAGATGATACTAATCTGAGTGGCAGATTTTCGAGGTGTCTCTTGGAATGTACTACCTTCATGAGAGAGGAATTGTTCACGGCGATTTGAAGGGCGCAAGTCTAATGTTTTCTCATGCTTTCCGTGCCTAATATTCATAATATCAGGTAAATGTCCTGGTCGATGACGCTGGGTATGCGTGTATCACAGACTTTGGTTTATCAAAAGTTTTCTCTCCAAAGGCAGTGAGAACTGGGACAAATAAGATCGCAGGAACTTTTCCATTTCTGGCGCCGGAGGCCCTGAAGGGTCAACCTCTGTCTTTTGAAACAGACGTGTATGCCTTCGGGATTCTGATATACGAGGTTATTGCATTGTCAACCCATTTTTTGTTCACTGATATGGCATCGATAGGTATTCACAGACGACATTCCATTCAGCGCCGGGCGTGACTACATGAGTGAGCAAGGACGTGTGGAACTTCATCGCCCAACATCAAACAAAGTTCGCGAACGTGGATTCAACGACGTACTTTGGCGGTTGCTCTCTGAATGCATATCCCGTGAACCATGGGCACGACCACGTTTCAAAGTAATCCAGGAACTTCTGTCCTCCATCAAGGAGTTGAAGCCATCTGCTCCATCAGACCATCCAGGTAAAATTATGCTACTTTCTCTTTTCTCGTCCTTTCAAGCCTTACGCAAGTTACAGAGGATGCACATTTGACGGATTGGGGATTCGATCCCATGCCCACGAATTCCGCCTCACCTACCCCGGTCAATAAGATTAACCTCGCACCAACCACGGAGGGACCATCAACTCAATCGACGCTTCCAGGCAAGACCTTGCTAGGAATCTGCCTCTCACTCACATTGTTCAGACTGAATTGTAGATACCGCAGACAAGTGTTTGACAAATTGGGGACTCGACACCAAACCAACAATAACCCTTTCCCCTACACCAACCATCGACACGGCATCGCCTCTTGCGAACGGGAAGTCGATAGGGAGCGAAAGATCCAGCACGACATTTAAAATGCTCACTCCGCGCGATGTCCCACCATCCCTGCCAACGTGCATCGAAGTGACTCACAAGTACTTCGGTGTCAAATTTGGCGTTTCTTCGCGAGAACCTTGCGTTCATCGTGAAGAAGGAAAAACAGGTGTCCGGCAACCTATCAGAGCCAATCCAGGCACCTTTTTGTAGTGCGTGTTCGATGCATTTTTCGCTTGCTTATCGCCTTTTAATCTTCTTCAGCGAGGAGGCGAACACATTTTGGTATAGGAGCGGTGCCGGCGAAGAAGACAATTCATGGGAATTGCAAGGAAATGACGTTATACTACGTAGTGTCTCCGTCAAACCTGGGATCTGCCACTTCAACGATGACCGAACAGCCCAAAAGTGGTTTAGACTGCAATCGAACTATGCCCGTGATGGAAATGTGGATGGTTGGGGTAGGCAACCCTGTTATGTGAGCGACCACCATGTGATTGACCGGATTGGCACAGAAAGCGCAGCAGGTGATTGGATATACACCGAGTTAAGTTGGAGACGGCTCGTAAGTGGTCAGATCCAACAAGCGGATTTGGTTGGAGGTATGGTGAATGAAATGGTGATGTTTTGCATTTCGTCAGAGACGCGTGCTGAACACGAAATCTAGCCAAGCGATCGATCTTGGAGCAATATCGAAATGCCCGAACGATGCATCATCGATAACTACGCTGGGACGAAAAATAGCCTAGTCTGCACTAGTCCAGGTAGATATCCCGGAAGATTCTGCTGCAAACTCGACGGGTACAAGATCGTATTCGAAACGTATCGAAAACAAAGTGATGATGGACCGATGAGTATAAGGGAAGAGACGTACCCGTCAGAGGAATATGCAGAGGCAGCGTTCCGCGTTGTCAAAACTCTGTTGGGGAAGATCGCGGAGCAGAGCAACAAACCGTTTTTCCGTTCACTTTGGGCACGTAAATGATTTATCTACTCGTTTTTAGGATTTTGTGAACTGCAGGGCATTGTATTTGCCTCACGACGAGCTGTTGAATGGGTTCCCTTCTACATTACCCATTGTATCGACTCTAACTTGTCCAAATAGAATGTGCCAGTAACTTTTGAAGCACGGTCAGCGCAGCAAGGGACCACATAAAGAGCTGACAATCAGATCCAAAGCAGTTTCTGGATTCCCCACCATTGAATGTCGGTGCAGAATGGGAAACTGCCCTTCTTTATTAAAAGTGATAAAGACTGGCTTTTATGTGTGCTCGCACTGAGATCATCTCAACCCACGAACCGAAAGACTGAAACTCGCAGAATAAAAGTTGACTATTTATCGGGAACCAATTGCGGGACGAGCTCGTCGCCTTCGCCAGACAACACAGGCAACGGCAACCATCAACAGTACAGAGACGCCAATAAATGACCCTGCAATAATCACCCAGGACGGGTCCGAAGATGTGTCCGAAATATAAACCGTACTGGTTGGGCCAGGTGCAATCGTACTAGTCGAATTTGTTACATTCACGAATAGCCAGTAGCTCGCCTCATAACAGCATGAATAAATTGCCACCTGGAACGCGTAATATGTCAAGTAGACCGATGCCAAGGTGCATAATGTGTGCGGCTAAACTCACCGTAGCAAGATCAACGTTGTGAACATACCATCCAACTCCAGATGTGCTATTTGTAAGGGCCCTATCATATCCTCAAAACCGCGTTCAACAATGGAAATTAGAATGACCAACGTGATGAAATTTTGTGGATATGTAGTAATGTACCAGCTGTATGGTGTAGAACTTTGCGCCAGACTGGAGGTAGATTGGTTGAAAGTGATATACGTCTCGTATGCGACGTTTTGGACCGAGTAAGTGACATTGCTTAATGCTTGTAGTTGCCACTTGCGAAATTAGTTTGAAGGTAAGTTTATTCTTAAAACCGATGTCTTTTATCTCACCTGTTGCTGTAGCGAGCCAAGAGCACAACTCCCGACCGAGGGTGGAGATTGGGCATCCGTGAACGTGATACATCCCCCCTCGTTGTCGTTTATAAAATAATAGAGCCCATTCGGTAGGATCTGAGAAGCATTAGACATGGTAGGTAGAATGCAATGTCGAGGCAGTAGAGTTCGGGTGGCACTTTCACTGAATTCTGGCCCAATCCGTAAGTCGGCTCCCCCTGGCCTAGAGCTTTTACTCAATCAGACCATGAGGCCAATATGCTGTAATACTGTACTACATCGCGATATGTATGTGATGCGTCGCCAGTTGTCCTGGCAGGCTCAGGTTAAAGTTCGAGTACACGGGAATCATGGCTTGAGCAAGTCAAGTTCGCTGGACTGCAGCATCGAGCCGTAAATATCCTAGACTCGGAAGGTGAAGGTGCCTTCAAAAACAGAATCACGTAAAGATCACAACGTTGCGCTCACCCTTATGACACGTCGTGCGAAGTTGTTAACCTTGAAACTGCTTTTTGTCAGATCTAGCGATTGTTGGGTCGAGAAATACCCGTTGCGCTGCGAAGTGGGTACCTTGTAACTCGGATACATACTAATCTGAACCGAGTGGAACGCCTGAGGGTCTGTGGAAGTCGTAATAGTTTGAATGCGGAGCTTGAACGGGTGTCCGACTCAACACCGCATCCCTTACTTACAGAGTCCTACAGGCACACCGCCAGGCATCGATTCGAGCGAACGTCGTGAATCATGGTAAATAACTCTGGCGGTTTGTGTGACGTCGCGACGAGTCTGGGAAGTAATAGAGTCTACGACATGGGTTACCAAGCTCCGAGTCAGTGCTTCAAGTTGAATCATTGGGGTCGTCGAAGGCTCTCCTAGGTAAGCCTGTCATTTCCGGTTTCGGTCGCCAAAGAGGCAACAGCGCAACTTGCTGTGAACGTCATACTCGACTTCAGGCTCAAACCTCCCGCTTCCTCGCAGCTCAATCCATCTATGTCCGATATTCTATCCCTCATCGGCGTAACCAGTAGCAGCCTGCTTGGCAGCCTACTACCTGCGGCCAAGCTGGTACAGCAAATGGCGGACACTTACGGACATATCACGTTCGGGCAGAAGAGATGCAAAACCATCGTTCAGCGCGCGGCCCTCATCATAAAGGAAGTTCATTGTAACTCCATGTTGCAAAACGACAAAACTAGCACTACGAGGCTCGAAAAGTATGTACACAATCGATGCTCTCACTAAAGCTTGCGTGAAAAAGATGGTTAACCTGACGAGTTAATCGTTTAGGATGTTCGGGGAGATTCAAAGTATCTTGCAACAGCTCGCTGACATGTCATTCTTCAAAGCTCTGCTTCGTTTCGAGGACATCGACAAGCAGATCGAACACGCAAATCGCCTGCTTACCGAAATTTTGCAGCTGTTTGCGGTGAGTGTTGAAGGCAGAAATCTTACGAAACCCTCAGCAGACACAATTTCTAGATTGACGTTTCGTTGCACGCTGAATTTCAGAGCAAAGCAGTCTTTTCGGATCGAGATGTACTTCGAACCATCCTCAAAACAATAGCAGGGAATTATGAGGAGATCCGTCGTCGTTTCGGCCTTGATACGGACGAGCAAGTAGATGAGGCAATGGTGGTTATGGAACGGGTATGTGCAATTTCATACATGAACCGAATGTATTGTTACTTTGATATCTCAGGAACTGAGGAATTCAAATGTTACCTCTGGAGAGGATATGCCAGTGGAGTTGAAAATCATACAGAAGAGTCTCGAGTGCATGAAGACTACCACTGGAAGGAGCACGCCAAAACAGTGTAAATGGCTTATCACCGAGTATGATCTCGACTATTGTGGTATAATAGGTGGTGGAGGGTTCTCGACTGTCTACAAGTCACGGTTCAGAGGCACGATGGTTGCAGTAAAGAAGTTGAAGGACTTCGGAAACACAAAAGATGTTTGTCTTCAGTTTCTGGCTGGATGTATGCTCACGCTTTACTTAGGCCCTAGAGCGGGAACTAGAGATATGGAGCAGGCTACGTCATGATCACATTGTCCCATTCTACGGTGCATCCACCTTGACGTCGCCACCGTACATTGTCTCGCGGTACATGCAGAACGGAAACCTTGTGCAATATCTACTCTCCACGCCAAATGCGGATCGCACAAAGCTGGTACTTGTGTTAGAAATTTGACAACCGTTGTTGACAACTAATTCTGATCTAAAGGTCCTCGAGGTCTCTCTTGGGATGTACTACCTTCATGAAGAAAGCATCATACATGGGGACCTGAAGGGTGTAAGACAGACGTGCATCCAAATTTCGGAGCTAATACCCACGATCTCCTTAGGTGAACGTGCTGGTAGATGATGCTGGAAAGGCATGCATCACCGATTTCGGGTTGTCGCGTGTTCGCTCTTCCAACGCGGTTGGAACCAAAATGGGTGGAACTCTTCGATTCCTAGCTCCAGAAGCCCTGAATGGTCGACCTCTCTCATTCGAAACTGATGTGTACGCGTTTGGGATGGTCATCTATGAAGTACGAACGATTGCGAGGGATTCTTCACTCCCTGATAAGGTATTGATAGGTATTCACAGGCGAAGTTCCATTCATCAGGGAACCCGACTACTTGGTTCTGGAAGGTCGCGTTAAACTTCATCGTCCGACATCGAATATTTACGACCGTGGCTTCAGCGACAAGCTTTGGAAGCTACTTTCAGACTGTATATCCGGCGAGCCGGCTGCACGCCCCCATTTCGAGACGATACAGGAACGACTCCGCTTGAAACGATTGACCGCTGAATTGGTCCATGCAGGTGACATACTATGTTATAGGATTGAATCTACTTGATCCTCATTCACACTTCCAGACGGAGCGTCAATTGCTGAGGGCTACCAGTTGACCGATTGGGGCCTTGAAACGAAAGATGACTCCATGGTTGGCAAAAAACCGACTAGATTTGACTCTCGTACATTGTTCAACGCGGCAGCGCCTCCACCTTGTAATAAAGTGGCGGAACAATCCAAATTATCTGTCCCACCCGACATTAGGACTTTCCCGCCATTATTACTCATATGTATCCAGGTGACCCACAAGTACTTTGGGGTTCAATTCGGTGTTTCGCGGGAACCCGGCGTGTATCTCGAGGAAGCCAATAAATCTATATGGCAACCAATCAGAGCTGGTAAAGGCACCCTGTTGTAGTGCGTAATTGGTACTCTCGTATCGTTGAATTTTCCTACTGAGCGATCGATCGCTCGCCAGTCAGGACGGAAACAAATTTTGGTACAGAAGTAGCGTTGGTCAAGATAACAATTCATGGGAGCTGGGCGGCAACGACGTTATACTACGCACTGCTTCAGTCGATCCTGGAATCTGTCGTTTTAGGGATGCTAGAATGGCCCAAAGATGGTTCGGGCTGCAACTGAGTTATGCCCGTGATGGATCTGTGTACGACTGGGGTAAGCTCTTGCTTTCTGTTGTCCGTGGTTTCCGTATGGCTCAGCGACGTACATAGGGACAGCGGTGGGTGATTGGTTCTGCACTGAGCGGAGCTGGAGACGTCTGTCACTCGGCAGCATCCAACAAGCTGATCTTGTCGACGGAGATCCGAACAAAGCGGTATGCATTCTTCGTTCATCTATAATATGTCGACTGAATCATGGCGTATAGCCGACCGACCGCTCCTGGAATGATGTTAACTTGCCCAAACGATGTATCATAGACAACGACGCAGGGATCGAGAACTGCATCGTTTGCGCCATTAATCCAGGCAAACATCCTGGAAAACTTTGTTGCAAACTTGAAGGGCGGAGGATCGTGTTTGAGACGTTTCGGCAACAGAGGGACAAAGAGCCAATGAACTTGGTGGAGGAGACATACCCATCGGAGGAAAATGCAGAAGTGGCGTTCTATTTTCTAAACGCGGCGTTGGGGAAGCTAGGAGGAAAGCACAAAAAGTTGTTTCATCGTTTATTTTAGGCGCAGATGACATTTGAAACGGATTACTACTTATAGAATCAAACTGGGAGCTGAAACGTGTGAGAGCAAAGGTGGCAGCAGACGTGAAATACGGAATGTTTCAGATACCAGATTCTATGTCTGCGATTTAGGTCCGAGGCACAGAAGCGGAGCTATGGCGGACGGAGACAATCGACCAACTTCAGTGCACGCCCGTCATACGTCTAACCATATGTTAGGTATGATTGTTCGTGCTAATGGTGTATCCATTCGATGGTGCCGGCGACTGGTGCACAACCACTACAACCAGCAAGTTTGTCTTTCGGCGTCGGGACCCCTGGCTGTGAAGCGGAGCTATGGCGGACGAAGAGAATCGACCAACTTCAGTGCACGCCCGTCATACGTTTAACCATATGTTAGGTGTGATTGTTCGTGTCACGTCCTCGGGCTGGTTCCGGAGACTCGGATTCATAATTTCTGATGGGAATTGTAGTACACAACGTTGGGGTTTGAGATGCTCTTATTAGTATTTCAATACATACGCCAAAATCCCCCACTATACACCGACGGGCTTAAGAACCTTGGGTTGTCGTTTGTGCCAGCAGAAGAGCCCGACGAGGGAACCCAGAAATAATGCAGATAAGCCAATAAAGACCCCCGCTATAATGACCCACGTTCGGTCTGATGGTTCCGTAGACTGGCTCGTAATCGAGGAGGCGTTTGTCTGTGTGTTTACATACAACCAAAAATTAGCATTGGCACCGCAGCACGTAGATAGCATCACCTGTATGTACCGAGTTCAGGAAGGAAAAACAATTAATCCATCAATGGTCAAACTTACAGTGGAACCGTTGGTGCTATCGTGATCGTACCATCCAAGTGTCGCCGAGCTGTTTGTAGCAACCCTGTCGAGTTATCAACATTCAGCTCGAACGAAATAAATCAGGTCACCGACGTTATAAAATTCTGCGCAGTTGTTGACATGTACCAACTGTACGGTGTAGAATTCTGCACCAGGGTAGTAGACGATAGATCTGGAGTGATGTACGTGTTGTATGCGATATTCTTGACCGAATATGTGGCGTTACTCGATGCCAGTAATTCCCACTGTCGACAATAGTTTGAGCCCTCGTTATCAGAACACACTCATCTCTTACCTGTTGCTGCGCAGATCCAAGACTACAGCTCCAGACTTGTGGGGTAGATTTATCATCTGTGACGGTGAGACATCCCCCCACTGAATCATTTTGAAGATAATAGGTGCCGTTTGGCAAGGATTGAGTTGCAGACATTATGGGGAGTACACGATGGCGCTCCTACACCTCGAGGGCGTAACGCGTTGTGACCTCGGGTACTTATATTCTCCTCTTCAATTCCACAGCGACATCTGATCCTCGGACATGTGCCAATCATGTAGTGAATTATGTAACAGATCAGGAAAATTGGTTCCGTTGTTTCATGTTGGTTCGACTGTACACTGTGAGAGTTAGTATCTGGTATGTGGCCCCACGCTGGACTCCTACGAACCTCCAGGCCTTCAATAACTAGTGATGAATCGAATGATCTTTTCTTGCTGTATGGCAATGAACGCACGTTGGGTTGGCGTATGCAGAAACCTCCATGCAGGTAGCTGGGCTACGGGCACCTTTCCTGAAGCAGAGTTGTAATAAGGCCACTTTTAGTGAGCTCCGAGCCTAAAACAACCCACACGAAGAAACTTTTGAACATTTCACTTGTCTTATTTCCGGTGTCTAACGTTGAAGAAGCAGGAAAGTTTCCTAGCCCTGGAAGCTGCAGTAGATAAATCAAGACTGCTGTCCTGCTGATTCAGAGGGAGGCGCATGACATCTACAAGGGTGATGAAGTAGCTATAATAATAGAAGTTAGCACGTGGAGTGATATACAAGCTGTACCGGGTCCTGACCAGTGCTCGGATGCTTCTTATCACGTCGAGATTTTCGTTCGTTAGCATCCGGCGCAGAACCATTGAGTCGTGTATGCCTGACTTCGATCCTGGCGAGCAACGCGTTGTATCGTCCGACTTAGGACTAGTCCTGCTTCCATCTGTCTTGTGTCACGTAGCGCTGAGTCCAGTGTTTCATAAGCCTAGCGCATTCATGGAAGGTGGTGGCTCAGAACTCGACACCCGCGCTGGTTCCAGAACGACAACTAAGTCGTGGGCCCGTGGCTGCGGGTGCGTTCCTTGTCATAATGTCACTGCGTTCACGGTGTAATCTATATACTCCTTTGGCAGCGCTCGACGGTGGCATGCAAGTGATGGTATTCATCCTGTCCTTTGCCATTCTGGGTGCGGCTGGCACTACGCCCGCCTGGTGTGGTGCCAACCAAGGTGGAAATTATGACCGCTGCTTGTATCTCAATAACTAGTTATGTGGGTCCTCTAGCTTAGGTTTTCTCAGTGACCATGTTTTGTAAGTTGTTACCATTGATATAACGGTTATTTTGTTGGTCAACATTGTTTGGCTGAATGAGCTACCGTCTCCGCAAAACGAGAGCCCCGGCCCCCTTTGGCACGAAAGAAGATAGAGCGGGTTTTCTTCGGGCTCCGACGTTGGTGCCTTTCATCTTTTTTTGCAGGCCTTCTGTGCGGCCAGAGTTCATCGCTCCAGCTTGGCTCCAGCCCTCCGTCTCGACGCTAACGGGCTACACCTCTTCGTACTCTCTTGCACTCTCTTTCCTCAGACGCCCAGCCCGATATGCCGGTCACCAATGCCCGCGTTTCATCGGCATACATCCAGAGCCCCCGAAGCATCTGCATCAATCCTGGTGGTTTACTGCAGCTCGAACTGTACTCTCAAGGCACTTCAAGTGCATTCGTTCTGTGGGTCATCGTCGGGAAAAGAGGTGTTCTTGCTCCATTTGAACTAGAAAGCTGTATACATTCATACTTCCATGATATGTACTTACCTGCACCGCAGTTCATCTCTCCGCGCGTTTCTTCACCCATTGTTCTCGAAGAAATCTTCCAAAAGAATGAGACACTGTCTGATACTTTACTGATGGGCCAGAACGACCCCTTCCAAAAATCTGTGAACAAGCACCAAAAGACGTTTGCAAAGTACCAGAAATACTTTGCGGTTCACGGGCCTACCGCATCACCACCATGCTCACAGAACTTGTCCATGGAGGCAGAGAGTTCCCGGAGAACGCCTCTACAAAGATATGTTCATCGACCCACTCTACTGGCGCGTCGTCGTCGAAAATGAGCGTCTCAATGTCATGTAGCGAATCCTCGAATTTATTGACGCACATATCCATGATTTGAAAAATACAAATGTCCTTTGTTTTTGTTGTTGGTCGTGTTGATCAATTGCACATTGACACTGTTGCTTCGCAGCTTCCAAGCTCGCACCCACCTAGCCTAGAGTACGGTTTCGTACCAGTGTTCCTCATTAAACCAGTTATCGAGTCTGTGGGTCAGGAAACAGATCCGATGTCGACGAAGGCCTCGGGGCTACCCGCCATCAATGTGATCCTGCAGTGTGCGTGCGTGTCCGATATCATCGTGGCCTTGCTAGCCTTGCTTGACCTCGGAAGGAACATGCACGCGAAACATGTCTTGGTGACTATGTTCGTAATGGCATGCGCCGATACATTCGACCAGCTCGAGTTTGAAAGGGTTGTATATGCGGATTGCGTGACTGATCTCCGCAATGCATTCCTCATAGTACCAGTCGCTGTAGCCTGTCGTTATCGCATCCGTGAGATCTTGTGCGGCATTCTACGACTCGAAAGGGGATGGAAATCGATATCGAGAAGTTGCAAACGCGAGGCACAGCATGTTTCCCACACGCTTACCCCACCCTGCATTCCCAACCAGCACACTGGAAATGGCGTCGTCACTGGCAGCTAAAGGTATGCGTTCGTCGTCTGTAGGGCCTGTAATGACCATGCGTCGACTCTCAGGTGGATCAAGAAGAATAGATATCGATGCTCAACGGACTATATACACAGTCTTGTTCACAGACGACGGAAAGGAAGTATTAAGTGGCGGTATGGAGGGGAAGCTTCAACGATGGAGGGTGGAAGACGGACAGGCGGTCGGTGAAGCAATCCAACTCGAACAGGCGGAAATATATGCTGCTGCGTTATCGCCGGATCGTAAATGGCTGGTCATTGGACTCATGCTTTTAGGTCCAGCGAACGGAAGAGCGAATGTGATGATATGGGATGCACGCACCTACAGGAAGGCTTTGAATTTCCATGGTCACGACGACTCGGTATTCTCCGCCGACGTTTCACCCGATTCCACCAGATTCGCCACTGGTTCTGCGGACAAGACCGTGTTTATCTGCAGCATCACTACTGGCGAGAAACTTGTTGGACCACTGTGGCATGATGGCGTTGTTGTGACAGTTAGGTTCTCGCCTAAAGGCAGTCGCATCGCCGCTGCAGTAGGTGACAACACTCACACCAAGTCGATCCACATCCACGACAGCGAAGATGGCCAACAGCTGTTGAAGATTCCCTTTCCATGCAGAGTAACCCCATCATCATGGCTCACCTGGTCGCTTGACTGTCGCTGGCTTTTCGCCGCCACTGAATTCAAGGCCAATTGTTTCGACTCATCCTCCGGAAGCCTTCGTACAGAATGGATCATTGATAAAACCCATGGCGGATGGCCAGCTTCCGTTATCTTGTCAAGCAACCAGAAGTTTATTGTCAGCGTCGTAAGGAAGTCACTCTCTTTCTGGGATACTTCGTCCCATCTGCAAATTGGTACTTCCATCAAGCACGCAAGCACCGTTTGGGCTGTCGCGCTCTCTCCCAACGATGACGCCGTCGTGACCGGAGAAGATAATGGCAAAATCATCATTCAAAGTCTTCGTGATATCCTTCCGAATTCATACTTGTCAACAGACGTAAATGTAAGCATTTCCATTCGCTAGGGGCGACAATC
Source organism: Boletus semigastroideus (assembly GCA_038090295.1). NCBI lineage: Eukaryota > Fungi > Basidiomycota > Agaricomycetes > Boletales > Boletaceae > Boletus > Boletus semigastroideus. The sequence continues at coordinate 63,588 of JBBPMK010000095.1, forward strand.
TAACACTTCATGCCCTACTCCCCCTTTCTTCCCATATCGTAAGTGTTTAAGCATCGGCTACTCGATCACACTAAGTACTTGATTCTTCCTTTCAAGTTCAGTGTCACAGTTGTCACTCATGTCCATCAGTAATGTGATATTCGAGTCGTGGACCGAGGGAAACTTGTCCCGCGTGGAAGAACTCTTGAATGAAGATATCATACATCCATCAAACCCTGTTTATCATGCACGCGCTCTCGCTCACCGCGCTCTTGTGCGAACTCATCGGAGACAATGGGACACTGCTATCGACGATGCCAAAAAGGTAACTTTCGGTTATCTGACGTCTTGTATTATTCTGAGCATTGCACCAGTCTATCGCGGTTCAGCGATCCGCCATTGGCTATATCGCACATTCCATTGCGCTCGCTGGCAAGGGGGAGCACAAGTCTGCAATCAACATGTTTGACTTTGTGTTCACAGTAGCTCCCCCAGGTGAGATTGTATTTCTCCTATTGATAAAGGTATGTCTCCATAGCGTTTGTCGCTAGAAGTGCCAATCTGTCGTTTCATTCAGGCAATCGTCCTGTTTGCATGTGGTGAACACGACAGTGCGATCGAGTGTCTCAATCACTTAATCGATATTGTGGATCATGAGCAGTCAACATACATCGTAGTCAGGGTGCGTTCAGGGACATCTGGAAAAACAAACATGGTTGACCGAGGCGTTCCACAGGCTACAATGCTTCTGTCACATGGTATCACCTTGATGAGAGAAGGATATAACAACCACGCGATAGAATTTTTCAAGCGTGCAAAAGAGGCTACCCCGGTACGAAAAGGCCCTTACTTAGCGACCATCTCCCTTGTAAGCCATTTTCTTCGGGTCCCGTTCCAATTGTACCAACTCTATCTCTTTGTGCGTTCTCCTTCCTGCGCGTCTTTTGGGCTGTTCTCAAACCTGGTCTACGTGATTTACAGGTCTACGAAGATGCTGAGGAAGCGCAATCTCAGTCCAAGCAGGCGACTTCTCCTGCAGTCACAACGAGGAGGGAGGTGAACAAAGAGAGAATGTCCTGAAGGTGCGGCGATGGGACTCAACTATCTTGATCGCTCACCGTTCCGTTTTTAGCGGTTCACCGCAGCAATAGAAAGGATCGCTGAAATCGTGGACGTAAGTCATTCTTGTGATTTGATTTTCATAAATCAACACCTTGGGGTGGCTTCTGCTGAACCGAATGGCATCTCGTGCACGTCAGGTCTCGCTACGCTTAATCAAATGGAAGTGGGCGTATGACCAGGAACTCAGAGTGATCAAAAAGGACAACGACAGATGGTGAGCAACTGTCGTCCCTGCTGGTCAGCCTCTTACTTTGGGTCATTGCAGGACAAAAGCACTTGCGGAGAGGGAAGGATGGATTCTGGAAGATCTCGTCGCATCGGAAGTCTATGGATCCTCGCTGAGACGCAAGACTTTGCTTTTCGAGCTGATTGGGCCGAATGGTACGTGATCGTATGAGCATGTAATAACTCCAATACACGAACTACCTTCTCAGATGTCACCCCAATTCGAGCTGCAATCGAATCGGAGCTTGTGACGTCCCGAGCGCGCCACGATCGCCAAAAGGCCGAAGGGACTTATAGAGAAAATTTGACCGAGGTGAAGAAAGTTTACGAACGTATGTGATGTGGCACTTTGGGGGTTGCCCAAGCGGGATCCTCTGGCTCGAACGACCCGTTGATCCTTCCGCCGTTGTCCGTGTTTTGCACGCTGCCGTCTGTACGTGCGTTCAAGGGCAGTCCTGATCCGAATGCGTTGCCGCCGCCAGTCACGAGTGAGATGAATTCGTCCCTAGCGATGTCGCTCATCAAATCAGACATCCGTACCTGGCTTGTTCCGGTGCAGAAGCGTTTGATGTCAGTGTTGGGTTACCCGAATGGATGGCAGAGCGCGAGCACGTGAACGTTACATCCTTTGAGGCGTCTCACTGCGCGGTTTTTTTGTCGGCGGTGCGGAGAGGGTAAGGTAGGGAGGGGCTCTCGAAGGCAACAATGCTTGGACCTCAAAGGCGTCTGTTCGCACGTCTGTGTGGTAGCACCCCGAAAGAGGATCGAGGATGGCACTGGCGATGGAAACGAGAAAGAGAAAGGAAAGGGTAAAAGTAGGAAAAAGAGCGGGGACAAAATGTTTGATTGGAAGGTAGACGTGTTTGAAAAAGACGAAAAGGTTGCCTTGCCCGCCTCCCGCGAAGGATACTCATGCCACTAGGCGATTCGTGCCATCAAAACGATCCTCAATCTGGCAGGCATGTCGGAGGAAACCGCCGTCCTCTCCACTTTCAGGGATAAGTGATGCATGTCGTGCCAAGGGTGGATGGTCATGGATTTCGAGACTCCGGCAAGTGCCTGTCTTGATTGGAGAATGTGACCCGTTTGACATGGATTACAGGTCGGGCATGCGCGCCGCCACGAGTCCATGGAGATCCAACTGTTACCTCGGATGGTGCCGTGGTCTGACTATCCCGGATTCCTTCACACAAAGCCGAAGTCGCCCCTCGAGCTACTTGCGACGTTCAACCGCGGCAACTGTGAGTTGTTGCTGGGACCATCGTATCGTGCAAGGCGCCTTTGCAAGGATGACAACTATGGATGCAAGGACTGTATGATTGTCGACAAGGACGACAACTTGGTTAGCGTTGGCAAGGTGGGAAACCAGGAGAGGAAACCGATGGATTTCAATGCGTTGAGGTCGCACGTCAAGGAAAAGTAGGTGGTTTCGATTTCGATAACCCGAATAGGTTGACATTGACATGGCCACATTGGTAGACATGGCGTTCAAGACATACGAGATGAAGACTTTTTCGTTACAAGTCTATTAAAAACGATGATGGAGGGAGTGGAATGGGTTAGGATACAGAGAGTATTACAGCCGAGTAGTGCACAAGAATCAGTCCGAGTGAGGCTCGCTCTGCTCATCCTCTGGGGCAACCAAACTTCCAAGCTCTGAAAAGGAAATATGTGATGCAGCGAATAGATCATGGTTTCTGAGACTGCGTCGTCTCGAAATGACTTGTGTCGGGGGGAGGTGATAGGACGTCGACGAACGGCTCGGTGTCCGTGTCGGACACATTTGGCTGTGAGGCACTGTCTTGGTCGAGGTCATCCTGAGTGCTCAATGTGTGCAGCGACGCGGACGAGGTCATTGCCTCTGGGTTGGTCGCCAGGGGGGAGTTGGACAGGATGGCGCGTCCGCTGGGGATGGCAGGGGGGAGCGCGTGTGTGCGAAGTGGTGGGAGCGAGCGGGTGCCCCTGTTCGGATCCGCGTGCTCATCATCGACGACGGGGGCGGGGACCTCGTCGTCTGTCTTGGGCTGCAAGGGGGGCTTGGGCTTGTCGTCTCTGGCGTCGGTCCACCAGGGGAGTACCCACTGTGTACTCCGGGTCAGAT
>JBBPMK010000096.1:0-66955 GCA_038090295.1 Boletus semigastroideus
AACTGATTGAAGATTGCATCGTTGTTGGCACGGGACGGCCGTCACCAGCGCTCTTCATTGAACCTGTGGTCGGGATAGATCACAACAAACTCAAAAGAGAAATTATCCGTAAAACGCGTGGATTCCATAGCAGACGGTATCTGCATGAGCGCATCACTTCACCCGAGTTGATCATCATGGTGCCGTCCAAGTCGCTTCCTCGGACGGTGACGAAAGGGAATATTAGACGGCAGGCGGTCGAAGAAGCTTACCGGTTGCAATTAGATAACATCTATTCTTTGCAATGAGTGGACGATAGCTCGCCATTTTGCAAGCATAGCACTACGAGAACGGTGTTTGGTCCCAGAAAACCAAACGCTTCTTGCACTGGTGCAAGAATGTATTATTCTTAATAATTTTGTAATAACTTGGACTTGACTATCGCCAGAAGATACATGATCCGTGTAACCGTTCGGACAAAGTCATTAATGCTGATCAAAATGTGAATGTGTCGGAATCAATCATAAAGTTCTGATCAATCGCAACATGATTTTCGCAAAAGAGGCTCACTTGCACTTGATATTCACATTTGCATCTTGTCCTGCTCTGACTAGTCATTTATTTATTCAAGTCCCAATTCATTTAAAGAATATTTATGTTACAAAAAAACTGACGTATTGCAGAATAAAGAACGACGAATTAGCATAGTCTTGTCGGAAAACAGCAATGAATAGAGCGACTAGACTAGACACGAAAAAAATGGCACTGGTGATTATCAAAGGGGGGTACTATCAATGTCATAAACAGTCGTGGAAGGCATAATAATGGGGGGTACTTGGTGTGCAGACTTGGAGTGTAATTTATCCGGATGGGTTAGCAAATATCGCACTGAAACTGGTCCTCGAGACCATATGCAAAAAGGAAGAAAAATCGGTCACAATACGGCTGTGCTGTTCACGGGAGCAACAAGTAGACGGCGTGATGAAATCGAACGATATAAGAATGAATCACGACGTGCATCCTTGGGTTTTAGCGTGCAGTGTTAACCCTCGTACTCCCTGACCGTCCCCGATTCTTCCTGTCAGTGCCAGGATCCAGAAACCCGCTGCTATCTTCGACAGGTGGATCTAAACCAACACTTCGACGTCCACTCGTTACACCCGCTGGCCGTCCGATCCGGCTTTTGGTTAAAATCGAAGCAGAAGTCGTGGACGAAGGTATCCTCGAAGAAGCACGAATTGTCACATTTGCGTCCGAAGGTGAGAAGCGAGGGACAACCCTTGTGGTTGGACGGTCCATCTTGCTGTTGTACGATACAGGACGTTCACGAGCGCGAATTTCGTTTTCAGAGGATGTCGGTGAACCAGCACTGCTGGAGCCAAGTGAACCACGTTCAGGCTGATTTTTGGAAACTACACCTGATCCAGCCAAACGCTTCAAGCCAACTCCAGAGGCGGTCCCACCGAGGTACATGCTCGACGCGGGTACTGGTAAAAACGTCGGTGTAGTAGGGCGAGAGGATGGCGTAGGGATTGTGCTAATAGTGGCCGTAGTACTTTGACTTTCACCGGAAAGGCGGGACTGTGGTCGGCGGCTATTCATCGTACTTGGAAGAAGGGGATTGGGTCTAAAAAAGGTAGGAGAGGATGCTGATGTGGGAATTCCACTATGGAAAGAACTTAGGGCAGAGGGACTGGATACCCGTCTTCGTCCCTTCTCCGTGTCCTTCACAGGGGAAGGAGTGTCGTCCATGATAAGAACCCACCCTGACGTATTGGGGTCAGGGGTTGTCGCACCGCTCTTCGGTGGGGAGACATCTGTGCTATATCGTTGGAAGTTAGGTTTGGCAAGTTTGCTATCAAAGGGGGTCGTTCGCTGAGCAGTGCCTCTGGATACAATGGAGGCAGTCATGTTGCTCGACAGAGGGGTGATTTCCGATAGTGTCAAGGTATTTGCACCTTGCCTGCCTGCATTGCTACCCATGCGTAATCGAGGAACACGGGTGTGAATCTTCTGTTCTAGGTTCTTCACACGTGCGCGCATCTCGGACACCATTTGCACCCCTCTGCTCTTTGATGCGGCGATGGGGATGGCGGAGGTTGTAGTCGTCAAAGTAGACATGGCAAAATCGGGGCGTGATATCGGTGTGCGCGTGGTTAGACCACGTGATGCGGACAATGTGGGCAAGGTACTGGAGCGAGTTACAGCGGCAGGGGGTGTTGCAGTTGAGATGGGGAATTTACTTGAATGGAACCCAGCTCGTCGGAGGAGGGTAGAGTGGCCAGAGGTCGAACCGAAGGAAGTGGACGGAGTGGAAATCGACGACTTTTCGGTAGACAGTTCGGATAAATTGAAGTCGGGTGGCGGAGTGCTGAGTAGGCTTTCCTCAGTTGATGGAGGTGAAGCAAGTGGGAAGGAGGATGACGGTGGTGAGGAAGGTGATGGTTCTGACTGGGTGGTTGGCAGGTTGAAGCGAGCGACCGAAAGTTGATCCTTGAGGATGGATATTTCGACTCCCGAGTCTTTACCGAGTGTGAGTGACTAAACAGGGAAAGTCTAGCAAACGTACCGCGTAGCTCATCCTTTAACCGTTGACATTCCTCTTCCAGGCTAGCTTTGTCTAGGAGTTCGTGTTCGAGAAGAATTTTCTCTTCAAGTACGCGGGAATATTTTCCTTCGACATCGGCCAAAGTGGAGGTGACAGCGCGCTCGTTCCGCTCGAGGTCGTCGTTGCCCATTTCGAGTTCACGAAGTTGGACCCTGAGTTTCTGGGACTCATGCCTCATGGTGTCCAGTTCGCGCTGCAAGGTTGTTGTTGTTGTGTTGTGAGAAGTTTGAAGGGACATGAACTTGGACTGGAGGTATGGAGGTTCGAATGTGTTGCATGCTACGCGAGTGAAAACGAACCTTCCATTCGTCCCTCTCGGACTCGATGCGAGAAACCTTGACCTTGAGATCCTGTTGTGCTTTCTCATAACGCTCGATTTCTTTGATGAGTTCTTCCTCGAGTTCCTTGCTTGAGGTATGGAATTCATCGAGCTCAGCACGAGTTTCTGCAAGCATATCTGCTACCTCATAATATTTTGCTTTCCAGTCTGTTGGAGAATAGCTCATAGAAGGGGTGAACTGGAGGAACGGTGGCAAGAGAGAGCACGACATACTTGATGTGGTTGTCGTCAATGGAAGACATTATTGTATCCCTGCGTAGAGCATCTACGGCGGAGAGAACTGCAGTCATAGACCCTGCGTAAAATACAGACTACACGAGTCGAAGAGGCAAATTGACGACGGTCGACGTTGCAACCAAAGTCCAACCACGATCCCTGAGTGATTACGTAACCGGGGGGTTTACAGATTCTCTGGTTTAGCGCATTTGCGCTTTTCTATCCTCCCCGTCTTCGGACACCGCATCTCCTGCCACGACACTGGCTCCATCGTTGCACCTGTGCAAGTGAATAGCGGCGGACATGGTGGGGAAGTACACGTACCGGCTTCGCTGGTGGCAAAGATGACGCCGAGGTCGTTGCGTGCAGTGGTGATGTAGTAGCTGCGCGCGTCTCCGAGGGAAATCTACATTTGTGTTGTCATATGGTGGAGAGAATGGAAGCGCGCGACTGACAACGAGACCCTTGACGACGTCGCCGCCTCGAAAGCAGTCGGCGATCTTGATCTTGTCTTTTTCAGTCGCCCTGACGTCCTGGATGCGAATCACGCCTGTGAACTCTTCGCCGAGCGGAAGGGGGATGCCATCGACGACGGATATGGCGACGACCGCGTGGAGAGGCGAGAGGCGTGTGACGGTGCCAAGGATGAGCGAGTTGGGGGCGGGTGGGTGTGATCGTTGGCGATGAATGGCGGGGCCGTCTGCGAGAGTGCCTGCGAGACTGGCACGGAGCTGTCCATACTTGAGATACACGCCGGGCCCCGTCGTCGTCGTCGCTGCCGCCGCAGGGACTGGGACTGGCTCTCCTGGGAGGAGGAACGTCATAAAAATAATAAATAAATAATAAATACTCGCGTCGGACGGGCACGGAAATTTCTTGTTTTCTTTTCCACCCAAATCATGTCCTCCTCCGTCGCCCGCTTCGTCGCACGTCGTACGTCCCAGTCCTCTACCCTGTGTACACCCCCTCATCCTCCCTTCAACAGGTCTCCACACCTCTGCGCGGAGACATGTCCTCTCCAGGTTCGCAATGCCCGCCATGAGTCCCACAATGACCGAGGGTGGTATTGCTTCCTGGAAAAAGAGCGAGGGTGACGCCTTCTCCGCCGGTGATGTCCTTCTCGAAATCGTACGCGTCTCCCCTTTTCTTCCGCACGCGCCTCCTCACATCCTTCTCAGGAGACCGACAAGGCTTCCATTGACGTCGAGGCTCAGGACGACGGTATCGTTGCTAAAATCATAGTACGCAACCCCACATTCCTTATATCCATTATTCATTCCCCCTTCAGGCTCCAGATGGCTCCAAGAACATCTCCGTCGGCACCCCAATAGCCATTTTCGCAGAGGAAGGTGACAATCTCTCAGCTGCCGCTCAAATGGCTGCAGAGGTTGCCTCTTCTCCCTCTCCACCAGCACAACACGAACCTTCCGAGCCTGCTCCTCCTACCCAATCGACCCCGTCTCCAGCTTCAGTCCCTCGACCCCAGGACATCCGGCCCGACGTTCCCCAGGGTGACCGAATATTTGCCTCCCCAATTGCTAAGAAGATTGCGCTTGAGAAGGGCATCCCACTCGCAAAGATCAAGGGCACTGGTCCCGACGGCCGCATCATCCGTGATGACGTGGAACGGTACCAGCCTCCTGCTTCTTCCGTTCTTTCCGACGCTCCACCCGCTTCGTTAGAATACACAGACATACCAGTCTCCAATATGCGTAAGGTCATTGGCACGCGACTTGTACAATCCAAACAAGAACTCCCCCATTACTACTTGACGGTCGAGGTCAACATGGACAAAGTATTGAAACTTCGCGAAGTATTCAACAAGACATTGGGCGACAAGGACAAGACTGCAAAACTCAGCGTCAACGACTTCATTTTGAAAGCAGTTGCATGTGCACTCAAGGATGTTCCCGAGGCCAACTCTGCATGGTTGGGTGACGTCATTAGGCAGTACGTATCAATATCTGACCCTTTTGTAATAAATCTGACTTATTCTTTGTAGGTACAAGAACGCAGACATCTCCGTCGCCGTCGCAACACCTGCCGGTTTAATCACGCCCATCGTCAAGGACGTTAGTTCCAAGGGTTTGGCAACAATCTCTGCTGAAGCAAAAGCGCTCGCAAAGAAGGCCCGTGATGGCAAACTCGCACCCCATGAGTATCAGGTCAGCAAATTGTTCCTCTTGTCTACATACTTCCTCATCGATCTTTCAGGGTGGCACTTTCACCGTGTCCAATCTTGGCATGTTCGACATTGACCACTTCACCGCTATCATCAACCCTCCTCAATCCTGCATTCTTGCCGTCGGTACTACCAAACCCGCGCTCGTGCCCTCAACCGAGGAAGAGCGTGGTTTCAAGGCGGTCAATATGATGAAAGTCACTCTCAGCTCTGACCACCGAACTGTCGATGGCGCAGTAGGAGCACGATGGTTATCTGCATTCAAGAGCTATCTTGAGAACCCCCTGTCCTTCATGCTCTAAAAGTATATCTAGCCTCTCGTTATGTTCATCCGCTGATCCGGCGGCGTAAACTTGGGAGTACGACTGTTGTTGTCACTTTGACTCTTTACCATAGACCAACCATTTGGATGCATGTTTTCTGGCTCTGACATACGCAATGTTTCGACCACGCCCAGTTATATTCCGATTATATTATGGTATTGACGTTGAGTGACTGTCGTGCATTGATATTTTCTTGGACATGGCAAGATCCATCCAGAAAGTGGTGTGTATTTGAGAGACTCCCGAGTTTGGTCGTCACTGAAAGCTGCTCTTTCACTGCCATGGGTTTGGGAATCCCAGAAACCAACCCACTCAAAGATCCTGGTTGAGACCATTGTCAGATTTATCCTTCCTGATCCTGACCCACAGTAGACAGACCCTACCTAGCGCTCGGCCTGGAGGGATCTGCCAACAAGCTTGGCGCAGGCATCATCAAGCACGGGGTGGATGGCTCCACCAAAGTACTCGCTAATAAACGACATACATACATAACACCGCCAGGGGAAGGATTCCTTCCTCGAGACACCGCCCAGCACCACCGAGAATGGGTCCTCAGTGTGATCAAAGAAGCAACCGAGACGGCCAATATAAACATGAAAGATTTGGATTGTATATGCTACACCAAGGGTGCGTCCCCTCTGTGTCATCCGCAGTCACCCGGTCATACCAGTATGCTTTCAAGGCCCTGGTATAAGTGCCCCTCTACAGTCTGTGGCACTGGTTGCCAGAACCCTCTCCCTCTTGTTCAATAAGCCCCTCGTGGCAGTCAACCACTGTGTCGGACGTGAGCTCCCATGATAATCTCCTGCCAGAGCACGTTTTCACATTTTCATGCAGACATTGAAATGGGTCGTGTGATCACCCGAGCTCAAGATCCCGTCGTCCTTTACGTCTCGGGCGGAAATACGCAGGTGATTGCATACTCCCAGCAACGATATAGAATCTTCGGCGAAACACTGGATATCGCTGTGGGCAATTGCCTAGACCGATTTGCGAGAATCATTAATCTTAGTAACGACCCGAGCCCGGGCTACAATATCGAACAGGAAGCGAAGAAGTATGTTTCTATCACCATAGATCCTTTCTTTGGTCTCATATGTTCAGGGGAAAGCGACTCGTACCTCTCCCATACACGACCAAGGGCATGGATATCAGTCTCTCCGGTATATTGACTTCTATTGAAGCGTACACTGTGGATAAGCGCTTCCGTCACTCTGGAACGAAAAAAGAAACAGAGGAAGATGTTATAACCCCTGCCGATTTATGCTTTTCTCTCCAAGAAACCGTCTTTGCAATGCTGGTAGAAATTACAGAGCGAGCTATGGCTCACGTCGCAAGTAACGAAATTCTCATTGTAGGCGGTGTAGGGTGTAAGTCTAGTGATCATTCACGACTTGCGCGTATTTACCAAATTTGCAGGTAATCGCCGATTGCAACAAATGATGCGAATCATGGCAAAGGAGCGTGATGCCAGGATGTTTGCGACAGACGAACGGTACGAACCATTTTGGGTTTATCGATGGTTTATAATTTTTGCAGCTTCTGCATCGACAATGGTATTATGATTGCACAGGCTGGCCTTTTAAGTTACCGCATGGGACATAAGACTCCTCTTTCCGAGAGCACTTGCACACAAAGGTATTCGCTTTTCCGTCAACATGCGAGCGTCACTGAGTAGTTACCGATTAGATTTCGAACTGATGAAGTACTTGTGTCGTGGAGATCATGATACCGAAGGGTTTGGTGCAAGATTCCACGTGGAGCAAGGCTTGTATCATCGCGGAAGAATGAATGAGAAGGACTGTGTGTAGACGAAAATTAACAACCATACGGTCATGTTCTCCTCTCAATGATATCACATTTCCGCTGCTTTTCTTTACGAATGGTTTTGCTCGCATTGCGGCACCAAGGTAGGAGATTGCATTTTCAGATCAGTAGAGGGGTTGAGTGAGAGGCTGAGAATATATGCGTCGAGATTGTGGTTGGGCTAGCCTATACCGGGTTCTGGGTGAGGGCTCAGCGTACGCAGGGATTCAGCTTTCCGAGGATCCGATCCGACAGACATACAGTTTGGTTGGTGGACTAGTGCATCACACGATGTGCCATAAAAAGGTCTGGTACATGGTAGCATGAACTTATACCTGCAAGCTAACCGCCGGGGCATTGAAAATTGAAACCAATCAGATGGGTGCTCGTCCATCAGCAACCGGAAGTTGTCAATAATCGACAATGATCGAGGCAGTTCAAATCTGTCACCCAAGATGCGGTGAATATGAGTACTGATGTACTCACGTATCATTTTGCTGGGAAGTTAATCAACAATACCATTAGCATCCGAGTCTTTCCGAAATGATCGATTGTCAGAGGAATTACCAGGTATCGCCCGGTGTAAACAAGGGGGTGAACATGAAGTAGGTAGTGACAAGGTCAGATTCATATCTGACCCGGTTGAGAGGTGGTTGCCTCGTCCGCGATTAATTTCTTCGTCCGCTTCTCCGTCGCCTTACCCTTCAACACATTCTCGATGAAGTATTCGCCAGCCTGTACCAGGTCAATTACCAATTAACACTAGCTATCGCCGGTCGCCTACCTTATAGCTGCTTCGAACCAAAGGACCACTAGCCACGAAAAGGAAGCCCATGCCTTCGGCGACTCGTTTCCATCTGTCGAACTCGGCGGGCTCAACATACCGATCAACTTTCATGTGGCGTTTCGTTGGACGCATATATTGGCCAAATGTAACGACATTGACATCAATCTTTCGCAATTCTAGTGAGGCGGTTATCGTTATGAGATGTTGCACTACGGACAACGGAATCTGACCTCGGAGAGCATCCATCACCTGGTCCTCATTCTCCCCAACGCCAAGCATGATGCTGGTTTTGGTTATCCGTACCCCTTCCTTCTTGGCGTGTTGTAACACCTTTAAACTTTGGCGGAAAGTTGCCCTACGGTCTCTCACATACGGGGTTAGGGCTTCGACAGTCTCGATATTATGGGCATAAACGTCTAGGCCAGACTTGGCGACAACAGAGACGTGGTCAAGCGAGCCGGCAAAGTCACCAGTCAAGGCTTCAACGAGGATATCTGGAGCCCTAGAACAATATTATTGATCATAGCTTCAGACAAGGAGGTAGATACTTGCTTCTGCTTGATCCTTCGAATGGTTTCCGCAAAGTGACGAGCTCCACCATCCGCAAGGTCTAGGGTGCATGTAAGTGAGACGCTGACGCCCTTGCTGACCGCATTTTACAACCCACCGTCTCTATCCACGCTCGTTAGCACGATATAACCGAGACCCCACGTGGAGATGGCTTCAGCAGTGTGCTCTGGTTCGTGAGGATCTAGAGGAGGTGGCGTTCTTGAAGTCTTGACAGAACAGAACCGACAGCCACGCGTGCAGGTGTCACCCATAAGCTGATACTCGGGTCAGCGAGCAGGAATAGGGGGGTTGTGGGACTCCTTACCATGATCGTTGCTGTGGCAGCGCGCCGACCATCCTCTTCAGACATGCCCTCTTTGCCACCCCAACAATCTCCGATGTTTGGACAACGAGCCTCCTCACACACAGTGTGGAGATTAAGGCGCCTCAAATCTTTCTTGATTTTATGGAAAGAATTCCCGGATGGTATCTTGGTTTTCAGAAAATTGGGAAGACGAGGCCTGGAAGAAATTCAGGTTCAAAACGAACCACGAGATGTTTGCAGAACTTGCCCTCTCGTGTTTCCTAATACCACTCGTTGTACGGGCTCGTCTGACACGAAGTCGTCGAGAGTAGGTCCATTGTCCAGCAAACGAGCAAAACTAGACTTTGCATTGGGAGATGATACAGACGACGGTGTGGCCAGACGCCGAACTTGCGTTCGACAGAGTGGAGAATGGCGGAAAACCTGGCTCACCATGCAAGGAAGATGATTGTTAGTAATCGTGTCAAGTTCCCGCGCGGTCTCGTTCTCTGTCCTTACTTATGAATGCCCTTTCTCGCAGGGAGGAGGAAACCCTTCTAAAGACAACAAAGGCACGCGCTTTGAAAGAATGTGACCCGGTGGTCAAAGGTCTGCGTATCTCCCATCCAACTTCACTTCTCCACCATTGAGTTTCCCCAGAATTTGCAGAGTGTGCCCAAGGTCGTACGCTCTCGGTCGCTTGGGTTTGCAGAAGCAAGTACAAGTTGATGCAGGATTGCATGCTTCAATAGTACGTATCTCGCAGCGTCATATTATCTGACAGGAAATTTGACTGATTTCGCTCGCTGTAGTACTGGTCCGGAGGCCATGGAAATGGTGCACAAGGAATACCTTCGTCTTCGAGATCGGAGTGCAGTCCCAACATAGTAGACGCTCAACTAATGGCAGACCAAGTACATGAAGGCTGCACGATGCTCGGTGGTCAATGCAGAGCACGTATATTATGTTGAATATACAACGGCGATATATAAACCCCGTATGTATGTTTTTAATGCTTGGGCTGACCCTTACATGGGACCATTCACTGCGACCCATTGAGTATACACTCCCATGATGGAGGAGATGAACCTGGATCGCCTCAGAATGACAGACTAATGATCAGGTTCATTACTCACCCTGCGAGGCCTACGAGGCCATCGTTGACGTTCACGAGGGCAAGGTTGGATGCCGGTATCCACATGTCCAAGATGTCGATGACGAACTGGTAGCGTGTATCTGACCGCATCCTGCACGGTGATCAATCAGAGGACAGAATTGAGAATGACTACACACTTTTCGAGAGCGAGCTGCCTTGCTTCGCGCTGTGCAACGTTGCTGAGATCTTTTTCTCCCCAGGCGTCAGACGCACGAAGCTTCTTCGCTTCTTGGGCAAGCCGGCCGGCCTACATCTAAGGTGTGAGAAGAAACTAGCACGTAGGACGTTTCTAACCTTGAGTAGGCCGTGTGTAATACTCAGTAAAATTCCGGAAAGCCAGAACCGGTTTGATATGGAGGTAACTCTCTGATTGGTAGAGGGCTTAAGACTGATGACTTTTATCGAATTTGCCTGCAGGATGAGGAGAGCACGCTGAGACGTATCCAACTAGAACGCGCAAATAAGCTCACCCAAACCACGGCATCATAAGTGAGGTATCCAAAGTACGCAAGTTGGCGACCGATGGTCGCAAGTTGTTCGCCTAATTCAGAGGGGGATTGGGCTGCGCGGAGGGCGGCCTGAAGGTGTTCGACAGGTTTTCCGAGACGCATGACTGTGGATGTTGAGAATTGCGGAGGAAGAATGTAGCGGGGAACTCACGCTTTCGACCGAGGGCAAGATGGTTCTTGAGAGCATTCCAGCGGGCAGCCTCTGCCTTGTTTCCGCGAGAAAAAAGAAACCATGTGAGGATTCGAGAAAGATACTGTATGGTCCGATAAAGCTAGAGAGAATAGGTTGAGATAGCAGATGGCGATGATCGGACAAGTGTACCTTGTCTCTGCCAAGATTAGTCGCACCGTACGTGAGGGACTTGGATACATAGGGGTGAAGGACGAGCTGTGATGCGAGAGACGACATGTAGGGCAGTGCGGCAATCAGAAAGATGCTGGCGGGGTCGTCGAGTGAGCGTTGGAGGACAAGATGACACTTTGGGGGGAGGACACACCCCGCTAAAATCACGTGGATATACCGCATCCGCCGTCAAGTTCGTGCCAGCTGCTCGTCGCCGCTTGAGATGGCGGCGAGCGAAATACAGCGGGCGAGAGAACTTGTGGGTGTGGTGGGGAGTCGGAGCGCGCGCGCGCCTCGCCTATGGTACTTTAGGCGGGGGATTTCGGAAGGGACGTGAAACTTTGATTCTCTTCCCTCTTCCATGCTCCCCGTCGTCGTCCGACGTGGCGTTGCCGCTACGGTATGTTCCCTGTACACGTGATCCCAGGACGTCCAAGCTCACAAAACCGTGCAGGCAAGCAGACAATTGTCCACTTCTGTCTGTGTCATGGTAAGTATTGCTCTCCTTGGCATCGTGTGCTCACCCTCTCCCAGTCGTATAGACGAGAGCGCGACACTTTCGGCGACCTCCAGGTCCCCGCAGATCGCTACTGGGGCGCACAGACACAACGGCACGTACCCACTCCATTTTCCTGTCTTCGCTCACTCAACCAGTTCACAGTTCACTCCAGAATTTTGATATCGGCGGTCCCTCAGAAAGACTCCCGCCCCCCCTCATCAAAGCCTTTGGTGTGCTCAAGAAAGCAGCCTCCATCGTCAACGTCAGCTATGGCATGGATCCCAAAATTGGTGACGCCATACAGAGCGCCGCAGACGATGCATGTCACCTGCTGCCGACTCGAACCCTCTGTTAACCTTTCTCTTAGGTCATTTCCGGAAAGCTCATAGACCACTTCCCCCTTGTCGTGTTCCAGACCGGAAGCGGTACCCAAAGCAACATGAACGTAAACGAGGTCTGTTAGACGCCTCCACTTCCATTTCTTTTTCCCTAACCCCGCAAAAAGGTCGTTTCCAATCGTGCTATCGAGTTGCTTGGCGGTGAGCTGGGCTCCAAGAATCCAGTCCACCCTAATGATCATGTCAACATGAGTCAGAGCAGCAATGACACGTAAGTTGCTTTCCGTTTTTCTTGTTTCTTGCACACATTCACCTGACGGGTATAGATTCCCAACAGCCATGCATATCGCAGCTGTGACAGAGATTCACCACTCTTTACTCCCCGCGCTTGCAGAACTTCGAGATGCTCTCGAAGCCAAGGCTGATGCGTTCAAGGACATCATTAAAATCGGACGAACACACCTGCAGGCATGCATGCATTGCGATTGGATCTAGTCAAGACTTGACTTTTTGACTTCCCAGGACGCGACTCCCCTGACTCTTGGACAAGAGTTCAGTGGCTACGTTCAACAAGTCGATAATGGAATTGAGCGCGTCAAGGCAGCTGTTCCTCGCCTGAGTCTTCTCGCGCAAGGTGGGACCGCGGTAGGGACTGTGAGTTGGGCTCCAGTGTCGCAGTGTCGCTCTTTGTTTGATGCGTTGGACAGGGTCTGAACACCAAAAAAGGCTTCGACGTCAAAATCGCCACCGAGATTTCAAAGATTACGGGTCTGGAATTCAGGACTGCACCGAACAAGGCAAGTAACCATGACGATCGTTGGGAATCAGCTGACATGGCTGCAGTTTGAGGCCCTTGCCAGCCACGATGCCCTTGTCGAGGCTCACGGTGCTCTCAATGTGATTGCTTGCTCACTGATGAAGATTGCCAACGACATTCGTTTCCTTGGCTCCGGTCCTCGCTGTGGGTTCGGCGAGTTGAGTCTCCCAGAAAACGAGCCCGGGAGCAGCATCATGCCGGGCAAAGTGAACCCCACGCAGTGCGAGGCAGTTACAATGGTGGCTGCCCAGGTTATGGGTAACCAGACGGCCGTGAGCGTGGCAGGCGCGAGTGGTCAATTCGAGGTATGTTGTCTATGGAGATGTCGAGCTGAATTGGGCGATGACGGGTGTGATTTAGTTGAACGTATTCAAGCCGGTCATTATCAAGAATGTTCTTCAGAGTATCCGGCTCCTGTCTGATGGTGCGTGATGGAACTGTGGTCCGGGGAACATTGGATGATGTGTGTCCAGCATCGCGTTCCTTTAGCAAGCATTGTGTGGTGGGGATCCAGGCGAACGAGAAGCGCATCAACCATCTGCTGAACGAGAGTCTGATGCTGGCTACTATCCTGAACAGCCATCTTGGCTACGACAGCGAGTGATTTTGACAGTGGTGGGATGCCGGTTTCGCTGACGTGCTCGTTTGCAGAGGTTGCAAAGTGTGCGAAGAAGGCGCACAAGGAGGGAACGACGCTCAAGGCAGCGACTGTTGCGCTCGGGTATCTGACGGCAGAAGAGTTTGACGAGAAAGTGCGACCAGAGCTGATGTTACATCCGGAGTAGATAGATAGATAGATTTGATTTGCATATGGCATATGAGCTCGACCGAATTTCCTAAAAAGGGAGTGTGTACCGATGCGAGCGAAAGCCAACAGAAAAACGAAAAATGCCTGCGCGTTTCCCGCCGTCGCCTCTCTCTCCGTTCTGCCACAATGTCCCTCAGCAGAATACTCAACGACCCTCCTCCTCCCCCACCTCAACACGACCATACCCTCCCCGTCGACCATCCCCTCCCCCGTCAGAGCCCCCTCCCTGACCATCCACGTCGTCTCTCCTACCAGTCCCTCCCTTACCACGGCGCAGGCGGTTGGGACCCTTATTCAGGAAACTACGTCCACGGAGACATCTTCCCGCTCGGCCCCGGCGGTAACTATTACCCACAACGCGACCCCGGCCCTCCCCCCGACCACCTCGACCCTCCCTCCGCCCATCATTACAGGGACTCTGACAGCGAACATGCTTCAAAGAAACGGAGAAAGGTTGCAGACGACGACCCAGATTATCACCCTCCTAGCTCGAGACGCGTACGTCCCCTCTCTCTATTCGTCCACAGACTCAGTCTAATCCCACTGCCGTTCAGCCCGGGCTCCGGAGAAACCCTCCTCGTTCCAAGGCGGCTCGTCAGGAACATTCTCCTTCAGATAACCTAGATGCATTTCCACCCGTATCCGAACACCATCAGACCGACGAGGACCGTCGTCTTGTCTCCTCGGACCTCTCTGATTGCGAGGAAGTGTGGATCGGGGACCTCAGCGATTATATTCTTGAAACACATAAACGCCAGCGCCAGGTCGAGTCTTGGTTTGAAGCGAGCGTCCTGGTGATTACTCCACATAGATGCTTCCCTCAAATTTCTCATATTTTGTTCAGGAGCGCAATTCCACCACCGCAGTCTCGCTCTCGAGACATTACGTTTCACGTATTGCACGGATACCTCCCCCTCCTCCCTCGCCTCCCCCAATGATGCCCGTCTCTATTGACGACGATCTCCTCTCTACCCTTCACCCCTCACCTCCACCTGATTCCGCCCTCTTCGATTATGCAGGCGATCCAAATGAATATGATCACGCCTCATTGTGTAGGTCGTTTAATGAGGCGCGAGAGTTGGAAGATTCCGTCCTTGGCTCCCGTCCGAGGGCCAGGCGAAAGGATCCTTCCAAGCGCCCTGCAAACGGCACTTTTTCGGATGCGAGCAGTGACCTTGATATACCGACCGCCGTCAGGAGAGACAAACCCGCAAACAAGAGGAGGAGGATGGACTGTGACCCATCGTCGATTGCAGACGACTTCGAGAGAGCGGTGAACGAATCAACGTCTCCTGCCAAGGGTATTAAATCGAAAGGCAAGGGAAAAATGTCCCAGCTCAGGGAACAGAGCGTTGAAAGTACCGTGAATTCGTCGCTTACTCCCAGAGGTCGCAAGAAGACTGCATCGAGGAAAAAGCCGGATTCTCTATATCCTGATGCCCTTGGACAGCCGGGCCTGGGCTCGGCTGCCGGTTCCGCTGCAGGCGATGCTACACCATCTGCATCCCGGCCAGCATCGCCCGCTTTGACAGTCGCTTCAACCGTTGTATATGAACTCGATGAGGTGGTGCCACCTCTTAAACGAGCGAAAAAAGTTGACGACAGTGCGATGGCCAAGCGTCTCAAGTCTCTAGAGGAGGCGCAGAGGAAGGTCTGGACGAACATCGCGAGAAGAGACATTGCCAAGGTACGTAATTGGTCTTCTAGGTGTGTGACGGCTCTGACATGCCAGCAGGTGTACAAGTACGCCGCAATGGGTTACCAGGCCAGGCAGAGTCAAGTCAAACGACTCGCTATGCTAGCTTCCATGCAAGCTCGCCGACCGTTCACTCGCACCCCAAAAGCTAACAAGGATGTGCAAGCGAAAGCAAAGCGTCTGATGCGTGAAATGTTGGTTTTCTGGAGAAAAAACGAACGAGAGGAAAGAGATGTGCGGAAACGAGAGCAAAAGGAGGCCATTGACCGAGCAAAAGTCGAAGAAGAGAGACGTGAGGCAGCGCGTCAGGCGCGAAAACTCGAGTTTCTAATCAGCCAGACTGAGCTTTATAGCCATTTCGTGGGCAATAAGCTGAAAAGTACGTTGTTGCGTTTATTTGCATGATTTAAGTGCTCATCGTATCGCACATTTAGCTGCTGAAGTTCAGGGGGATACCTCGGGAACATCAGCAGCTCCTCCCGGTGCCGATATTGTAGACGTCGATCCAAGTTCGCTGAGAGAAATTGACTTTGACGATGGTTAGTTCCCTTGCTTTCGTGCCCGGCTCTATTGGTTAACCTACCTCAAGAGGACCAAACTAATCTTCATCGCCATGCCCACCATAACGCCCAGGAAGCAATTGCACTTGCCAAGCAACGCGCACAACAGTTTGATACCCAAGCCGCCCTTGAACGAAAAACAAACGAAGCCCTCCAACTGGCGAAGGCGCAGGCGCACATCCGGGATGATGATGATGAAACAGGGCCTCCCACAGCTCCCCTCATGGACCGTAAGCCGTCATTTGCTTCTGCTTGTGCCATTTTCCCGATTCCGCCTTAGTTGACTCCGACGAACTGAACTTTCAAAACCCAACTTCATTGACTGGCCCGTTGACCATCAAGCAGCCTAGGATGCTCATGGCTCAGCTAAAGGAATACCAACTGAAAGGTCTTAATTGGCTTGGGACTTTGTATGAGCAAGGAATCAATGGCATTCTTGCAGACGAAATGGGCCTCGGAAAGGTAACCATATTTATTCTTTTTTATGTCTGTGAGACTCAGGTGCACGTGTCTATTAGACAGTGCAGTCAATCTCTCTGCTCGCTTATCTCGCCGAAGTGCATGATATATGGGGTCCATTTCTTGTCGTTGCTCCTGCGTCTACGTTGCATAACTGGCAACAAGAAATCACTCGGTTTGTTCCAAGTCTCAAGGCATTGCCATACTGGGGGAATGTCAAGGATCGCGCAACTCTGCGAAAGTTTTGGAGCAAAAAGGAAATCAGTTACAACAAGGATGCCCCATTCCATATCCTCATCACGAGTTATCAGTTGGTGATTCGATGTGACCAGATATCCTACATCAAGTACATTACTTACGCGTTTCCAGGTAACCCAAGACCAGCAATACTTTCAACGTGTCAAATGGCAATATATGATCTTGGATGAAGCTCAAAACATCAAGAATGCGTCGAGCGTTCGCTGGAAGACACTCCTAGGTTTTCAGTGTAGGAACCGATTACTCCTTACTGGTACTCCGATTCAGAACTCCATGCAAGGTCAGGCTCTTGGCAATGTGCTTATTCTTGTCCGTGTTAAATATGTCAACCCACTAACAGAGCTTTGGGCACTCCTCCATTTTATTATGCCAAGTCTCTTCGACTCTCACGACGAGTTTAACGAGTGGTTCTCTAAAGACATCGAGAACGCCGCTGAAAACAAAGGCAGCAAATTGAACGAATATCAACTACGGCGATTGCACATGATTCTGAAGCCGTTCATGCTTCGTCGTGTAAAGCGACATGTTCAAAATGAATTAAGCGAGAAGGCATGTCCGCTGCATTGCATCGAATTGTTGTCACTGACGTGACCCCGTCGAAAAGATCGAAATAGATATCTATGTAGACCTCAGCTCACGACAGCGCGCATTGTACCGTGGGCTTCTCGCTAATGTCTCTGTTGCCGACCTCCTCGAAAAGGCTGCAAACATAGGTGATGCTGATTCGGCCCGTTCGCTAATGAACTTGGTCATGCAATTCCGCAAGGTTAGCGAGTCCAATTTTCCCCAGGATACTATGGGCTTAAAAACTGTAGGTTTGCAACCACCCTGAGCTCTTTGAACGCGCGGATGTCATCGCCCCTTTCTCTTTCACCCACTTTGGTCGATCAGGTCCACTTGGTCGTGAAGGCGACCTGATTTTCGTACCCTACTCGACCCGAAATCCAATCGAGTATCATCTCCCCGAGCTATTTTTTCTGGATGGCGGGCTTGTCGATATTCCATCTGTGAAACCTGGTCCCCGTTCACGGAGGCTTTGCATACGCAACCTTTTCAATATATGGAGTACCGACCGGATATATCAATCAATGTATGACGAGGTTGAAGGTAGTGTCTACGCGCCGATCTTGGCGTAGATTGCGCTTAGCACTTTTTTCAGAGTCTCCTGCCTTTGCATTTTTGCGCCTTTTAAACAGAACTCCAGCGCAGGTTCATGGTCTTCAAGTTTCATCCTTCATGCGAAACCGATTGGTGGAACTGCAGCAAGAAAACATGATGATTGAGCGGTCCACCGTATTGAGGTAAGCACCTTAAGTGATAGGGAGGAGAAAAAAGTGATATCTTTTTGCAGAGACACTGGTCACAGTGTATTCGATATCAAAAGCCTGCCGTTTTTATCATATCAACTTTATAACCCCGACCTCAAAGGAATATCTTCTTCTGATTGGCAGGCGTCTTGTCTGTCTCGACCTGGCCTAAGGTGGTATGTCCCTGCCGTGGTCGCCCCACCGATATCCATGACCTGCTCCAACCGCTCTTTTATCGAATTCCAAGATCGAGTTCTGGAGGCACCAGTGGAATCACTGGCCATGTACGGCCTCTCGCGTGAACTGCGAGAGTCTCTCGTGGCATGTAGCCTCTATGATGACCTGGTTCCGATGATTCCGGCTGCAGGACTGATCTGTAGTGCTCCTTTGGACCAGCTGCCACAGTCTAGCATGCAGATTCCGGAGGCAAAACGACTTGTCTATGACTCTGCTAAGCTCGCACGTTTGGACACGTTGTTACAAGAGCTGAAGGCAGGGGATCATAAAGTCTTGGTCTACTTCCAGATGACTCGCATGATGGATTTGATGGAAGAGTATTTGATATATCGGCAATACAAGTATCTACGTCTGGACGGATCCTCGAAGCTCGAAGACCGAAGGGATATGGTGATGGATTGGCAAACAAGGTTCGTTGTTATGTGATTAACTGCTCAACCGGCTGAACCTCTTGTCTAGACCCGATATATTCATATTCTTGCTTAGCACTCGTGCGGGTGGTCTCGGTATCAACCTTACTGCTGCGGATACAGTGATATTCTACGATCATGACTGGAACCCGTCCAATGATGCCCAAGCCATGGATCGTGCACACCGCCTGGGTCAGACTCGCCAAGTGACCGTCTACCGCCTCATTACCAAGGGCACGATTGACGAACGTATCATTCAACTTGCACGTGTCAAGAAAGACGTGAGTAGATGGGTTTCTTGATGTTTAACATTTGTGACACCCTGTCAGGTCCAAGACATTGTTGTCGGAAACAAAAACTTCACTGATGTGGCCAAGCCTAGCGAGATTGTTCAGTTGTTATTGAATGATGAGCAACTGGCCAACATTGACAATTCGAATGGATCAGGACTACATCCGAAAAAATCCGGAAAGCGGGGCGGCACTGCGTCTACAGGTGGCAACAATGATGCGGTTCGAGACCTATGGAATGATGAAGGCGATGATTTCTTTGGGCACCCCGCCAACCAAGGAAATACGACTGCGGATAAGGGGGAAGAAGATGGTGTGGGTGCACCCAGCCGAGGCAAGAAGCGCAAGACATCTAGGGTTTCGCGACCTCGCAAAACGGGAGGGAAAGGAGCTGGAAAGAAGAAAGCAGAAGGCACCAACGATGTTGGGTCCGGGATGGATGCTCAAGTTGTTGTTTGATTTTTTTTTTTTTTTCCAGACTTGGATCTGTAGGTCGATAATAGCCTTGTATCGTACTTGTCTATACTTAATACGTGCGTTTGACATGAGTCACTGTGACAAACTGTGACCGCATGTGGCATCCACGATGCCATCATGAGCATGAACTTCTACTTGCCATCTCTTGTCCTCCCGGGATCATATCAGGGGCAACCTTGAGATTCTGTGTCAGACTTGCTTTATTTCCCAATGGCCAAGAAGAAGAAGACGCAATTGAAGCCCGTCGTCCGTGGCTTCGCAACCACATCCATACCCAAGAAAGTCGTCCAGGCCGAGGAGATCGCACGGCCGGCGGATGAAGCCCCCCCTTCTGATGGTTTTGTGACCGAACTTGAAGTCACCGCTGAGGCTTCAGTGGATCAGACTATTGGTCGAGGCAGTCCACGGGACACGATGAGCTCCGATGGTGAACAAAATCAACAGCAGTTTTTGCAAACCATGGTCGACAAATATCAGGAGAAAACGGAGAAAGAGATATCGAGGGTCATCAAGGCGTGTTCCCCAGGTTCTCCTTT
Source organism: Boletus semigastroideus (assembly GCA_038090295.1). Classification (NCBI taxonomy): domain Eukaryota; kingdom Fungi; phylum Basidiomycota; class Agaricomycetes; order Boletales; family Boletaceae; genus Boletus; species Boletus semigastroideus. Next base: position 19,795 of record JBBPMK010000096.1, read on the forward strand.
CTTCGTACTCTGACCCATTCCAGGTTATTGAGGTAGATAGGCGCACTTCAAGGGGGTTCAACACTGTGGAAGTCGATCCCATATTGGTTGAAGACGTTATACGCCTATATCTTGAGGAAGAACAATCCAGAGGTGCCTCGTTTTCCTTTTCTCTCTCTCCATTTGACTCGATGCCCGAATGATTTTTAGCGCAACACGATTGCGACCACACAAAGGAGAAAGCCGTACCTCGTCTCGCAGTGACGTACGGCATCTTACGCAGGCTTGACTTTTCCGAAGATCGGGTGGAGCAGTGTCTGCGTTCCATTCCCGGCATTGACTTCGACGAGGCCTTAGATTGGGTCAGTCCAGACATTATACATTCGCATCGTCTCACTGATATGCCACTAGCTTGTTATCCATTATCCAGCTAACGAACTTGTGTTAAGTATGTTTTTTTCAGAGACAAGACTTTCCAGAGCCTGAATATATTTGTCGCGCAGGGGATACCTCAGAGGATACCCTCAAGTCAACCCACACACCAGAATTGATGCCTGCCCCTTTCCAGGAATGTGCAACAACGTTACTTGGAGCACAGACATCTGACCCTGCAAGTGTTGGGACGACTACATTACCCCTCTCATTAAGCGACTCTTACCAGTCTCCACGTGAACGTGTTGATCTAGGATCCCTATCAAAGGACATCTCCCCGGAACTCGATGATCCCAACTTGGAATATGCTCGAATAAAATTGCAACTTGTCAGTCTCAAATCGCGCAGCGCTTCTCAACTGCGCAGGCCAGAGACTACGAGTCTTCTAGAAGAAAAATTGCGGATTGCCAAGTCACACTACTTCTTCGATGAGAGGGACGCCGAACGACTGTATCACTCCGAACTAAAAAACTCGAATGCACGACTCCTTCAAGCAAAGCTTCGTGGATCTCTAGAGCCTGCCGGGCTAAAAACCCCTCAGGCTACCAATGCTCCGATGACTGTCACCACACCCACGGAACCAGACTCTCATTCCGATGTGTTTGACCAAGAGGATGACCTATCTTCTGGAGGACTGCTTGAAATTTTGGATTCCGTATCTGAAGTCGAAGGTCCTCGAGGAACCATGATTCCAGTCAAAGACATGCCATTCCAGAAGCAGAGTGGAGGAAAACTACCTCAGGTCGTACTTTTGGACTATGTATCCAAGGTTGACCGATACGCTACAGTCACATTCAACAGTCTATCTGGACATAGCCGCGCGAAGCGCGCTGGAGTCCGGATATTGTGGGGCGACCGAAAGGTAACCGAGTGGAGGATGGAAGACATTGCCTGTAACGAAGAACCACAAGCAGTACAGTACATCGCTACCGTCGCCCTCCACGCCATTTCGTTCCCTGCCACAGAAGGATTTGCTGCGGGGTCAATGAGTAGTCCTGTGGGTAACACGTTTTTTAGACTGTTCCCTCCAGTTTTCAGGGACTTGTGGGACGAATTAGAAGCAGATAGGAAACTCCGGGAGTGTCGGATAAATCAAGATGTCTGGAGTAAATTATGGAGTATCGTTGATCAAAAGATCGAGACAAATCGAGACGTGAGCCGTTTTTCAGTTCTAGCATCCGTGACTTCACTCGCATTAGACAAGGGAGGGAACATCTGGATCAGCCCTCCTGAGCAAATGCGGTTCCCAGGCGTCAACACTTGCGCGGAACTTGGAGGCGAACTGTGATCAACTCATATCAGATCTCAGAACGCGGCAGTCAAGGCAAGCTTACCAGGAAATGTTGGTCAGTAGTATTCTTGTCCGTGAGGAGGCATCATAGAGAAACAAACACTAGATACATCGGAACTCCCTACCCATAGCAAAGTATCGTGAGGACATTATTTCAACGTTGGAAAATGCTCAAGTTCTTGTGCTCTGTGGTGAGACAGGATGGTAAGTACGAATTGCCATCTCAATGCGGTCACTTATCCGCGTCGCAGTGGCAAATCCACTCAAGTGCCTGCCTTCATCCTTGAAGACCAGCTCTCACGAGGACAGCCTTGCAGGATATATTGCACAGAACCCCGTCGCATCTCTGCTGTTTCCCTTGCCCAGCGTGTTTCACGCGAATTGGGAGATCCCCCAGGGACAGTTGGTACACTGAATTCTCTTGTTGGATACGCCATTCGCTTGGAAAGCAACACCACGAAAAACACACGACTGACCTACATAACCACTGGGATCGCCCTCAGAATGCTAGAACGCGGCTCCGGACGCTGCGAACAGGGCACCGCGTTTGATGAAATAACGGTGAGTATGATCTATTCCATGTTGTTCTATGCGGTAGATCACTCTAACCCTCCGAACCAGCACGTCATTATCGATGAGGTTCACGAACGCACTATTGAGTCGGATTTTCTACTCGTCGTGCTCAAGTCTCTCTTACTGCAACGTCCCGATTTAAGGTACCGGGGTTGCGCTTCTGGTACTATTTCATTTCTGAGTGAACTCAAGGGTAGTCCTCATGTCTGCAACGGTGGACTCGGACAAGGTATCAAGTTATTTTGGAGGCTGCCCAATAATTCATGTTCCGGGCCGTACTTTCCCTGTCGATGTTCTGTACCTTGAGGACGCCATCGAATATACTGGTTGGTCAATATCTGAAGATTCGCCTTATGCGAAACGGAGTAGGTTTCATGCACTCCTTCACAAGATACAGACTCAATTGTCTTTCTCCAGGACATAGCAAGTTTTCCCAGCGCAAGAACCGTCTAGATTGGGACGAATCCACAGTGGTAAATGAAGACGAAGATGCGACATTGGTTGAAGGCGAACCTACTGTGAAAATATCGATATCAGGGGAAAAACGCTATTCTCCCCTGACAGAGCGAACCGTTGAACTCCTTGACGAACGTGCAATCCATTACGATTTAATTGTTCGGCTACTAGAGCATTTGTGCTTCAAAAACCAGTCACTCCTCTCGTTCTCCTCCGCGATTCTGATATTTATGCCTGGCCTCGCGGAAATCCGTCGGATGACAGACCTTCTTTCTGATCACTCCTCTTTTGGACAGGAATCGCTCTTCCGTATCTACCCGTTGCATTCTACTCTTTCAAGCGAGAATCAAAACGCCGTATTTGATGTGCCTCCGACCGGAATGAGGAAAATAGTCGTCGGTACGTGCTTAGCGCTATATTGTGTTGATGACATCAAGTGATCACTTTTTTTTTCAGCGACTAACATTGCAGAGACCGGCATCACTATCCCCGACATCACCTGCGTTATTGATAGCGGGAAACAGCGCGAGATCACGTATTTACATTTTATTACTCATTGACATGGGGCTTACAGCCGCTCAGGTTCGATGAAAAGCGCCAATTTAGCCGTTTGGTTGAAACGTTCGTTGCCAAAAGTAACGCTGCCCAGCGAAGAGGGAGAGCAGGCCGGGTCCAGAATGGAATCTGCTTGCATCTGTTCACCAAACAACGTCACGACACTCTGGTGAGCGTAGCCTCATACCACGGCATGACATGGTTTGACAGGGTAGTTAGCTCGCCGAACAATCCCTCCCGGAAATGATGAGACTCAGTCTATCAGATCTCGCCTTGCGCATCAAGACTATGAAAGTAAAGATCGGAGCGTCGATCGAAGAAGTACTTTGCCAAGCGTTAGACCCCCCTGCGCCAGTAAATGTTCAGAGAGCTGTTGCGGCTCTAGTTGAGGTAGGAAACCTCTTGTAAAAGCGGGTGCGAAAAGCTAAGCATGTCCAGGTGCGAGCGCTGACGGCCGCGGAAGATATTACCCCCATGGGTCGACTACTTAGCATGCTACCCACGGACGTTCACCTCGGCAAACTCCTCTTGATAGCTGTGATATTTCGTTGCCTCGATCCCGCGTTGACTATCGCAGCAGCATTAAGCTCAAAATCACCGTTTGTAGCACCTCTTGGAATGGGGGAAGAGGCTGATCGCGCAAAGAATTCATTCCGTACGAGTGAGTAATGTATTCATGGCTCTTCATCTAGGTGTCACACCGAATTGCAGATAACTCGGACTTTTTGACAATTCACGCTGCTTTTGCGGCTTGGCGGAGGGCCGCGAATCAAGGATTCGCCCACAAGTTCTGTCGGAAGAATTTTCTCAGCCATGAGAATCTACTGCAGATCGAAGAACTGCGTCAGCAATTTCTCGGGTTGGTAGCTAGCGCGTGATGATTCGAACGCCTCTGATGCTTCAGGTTCAGGTACCTGGTTGATTCTTCTTTTGTCCGCGTAGAGGCGGAGTTCGTGAAGGAGCTAAGTCGGTACGTCTTGGATGCATATCTTCTTGTGGAATGATTAACATTTGGGCCAGTGCTCGGTTTGGACGCCACAGATATCGGTTTGTCAGCATACCTCAGGAGTTGGACAGCAATAGCAACAATCTTGCCATCGTCAATGCAGCTCTATTGTCTGGGCTGTATCCGAAGTTGATTTATGTTGACATCCTGAATGGACTCCAAATGCGCACATTTTCGAACAATCAACTCGTATTTTTCCATCCTTCCTCTGTCAATTTTCGGAAAAAACCAAAAGATATCACTGCCAATTATTTGGTTTATTTCACTCTCATGTAAGTTCGTTGCATGACACGGGTGAATCATTAAGGGTGCTTAGCAAAAGTTAGGCAATCGAAGAAGTTGTATGCCTGGGAGACTGCACCTATCGATGACATAGCGATCCTATTGTTGTCCGGAGAGTGCGATTTCAAGGTCTCTCTTTATCTGTTTGCATCACACGCTCGTTGATGTTATCATGCGTAGCCCGTGTCGGATACGGCGGTCGTGGATCGCAAGATCAAGTATCGCCTCCCACCGAGGGCTAATATCGCCATGAAGATCCTGCGAACTCAATTGAGTGGTATCCTGGCACAACAGTTTCGAGGAAAGCCGTTGACGGAATCACAAAACCGGTGGCACAAGCTCGCAATGGCTGCGTTGGGTAGGACAAGGCTAGAAACAGAGTCCGAACAGCCCACGAACACGAAGATGGTAATTAGATGATGGCGATTGGACGTCCGTGCGGGTCAATGAACGATAAAATATCGTGTGTCATGTACCTTGAGATGTCGCCATTCAATGGAACCATTCAACCATGTCATAATTGCGCGTAAAATGTGGGACAAGGTAGAATAGAAGATAGTCGCGGACTGAATTCGAGATCACTCCTCGTCTTCATCATCTCCATCGCGACTACGTGTTCATGATCGTGAGTAGACGGCAGCCAAAGCGTCAGGAACTCGATACATACGCAATGTTGTAGAACCTGAGTTGATACACATCTTTTGATGAGGCGACGACTCGAATCCAATCGCGCAGAGTGTTTTTCTTCAAGAACTTTTTTGTCAAATATTTGAGGTATCGCTTTGAGAAAGGAACATTGGACGTGACGGTGATTCTGTTACTTGCTGGAGAGGGTATCAATGGACGTTCAGCGTGTCGTAATATACATTACCATCGCGTGTTATCTTGACATTGTCACCAAGTTGACCAGTCTTTCCTTCAACTTTGATGCGGTCGTGCAGATACTTTTCGAAGTCGGCGCCGTCAAAGACGCCATCTGCGGCAGGGCGGGAGTAGTCAATGATGAATTTGTGTTTTGTAGACGTAGTCTTTGCAGCGGCAGGCTAAAGTATCAAGGGGTAAGCCTACTGAGAAGATAGCTCAGCAAAGCGTTTCCCGGACCCACCATCTTGAGGAGATATACAGTTTGGTTGGAGGTACGATGATGATGATGATGATGATGTGTAACTTTAAAACTATACAGTTGTATTCCCACGGTCAGCTGATTATGTATTTTTTTTTGTATTCTTATGTAAGCGTATCCACCCATGGCTTCATCGCTAACCCGTGAACAAGTCGCCTCTGCACAGAGGGACGGCGACTACGCCATCAAGTCTGAATCCTCTCAACCTAAACTTGATACCTCACAATGGCCCTTGCTTTTGAAAAACTACGACAAACTGCTTATCCGGTCCAGCCATTTCACCCCCATTCCATCTGGGAGTAGTCCTCTCAAACGTGATATCTCCAGCTATATAAAGTACTTTCTTCTCTCTTGTCTTTCTCTAATATCAAACTCTATCTCTCTCAGGTCCGGTGTCATCAACCTTGACAAGCCTTCAAACCCATCCTCGCACGAAGTCGTCGCTTGGCTCCGGCGGATATTGCGAGTAGAAAAAACTGGTCACAGCGGAACTCTCGATCCCAAAGTGACCGGCTGTCTAATTGTCTGTATCGATCGAGCGACGCGTCTCGTTAAATCACAGCAAGGAGCAGGTCGGCACGTATCTATCTCATGCGTTAACCACGGTTGATTGGTGTCCAGGAAAGGAGTATGTATGTGTCCTGAGGCTACACTCTAACCTCTCAAATCCCACTGCTCTCCCGCGTGCCCTTCAAACCTTGAGTGGTGCGCTTTTCCAACGACCTCCCCTCATTTCCGCCGTGAAGCGTCAATTACGCATACGTACTATATATGAATCCAAACTTTTGGAATTTGACGAGAAGCGCAATCTCGCCGTATTCTGGGTGTCGTGTGAAGCCGGCACCTACATTCGAACGTTATGTGTCCATCTTGGTCTGTTACTTGGCGTCGGCGGTCACATGCAAGAGCTAAGGCGAGTACGAAGTGGTGCCATGTCAGAAAATGATGATATTGTGACTATGCACGATGTCCTGGATGCGCAGTGGGTGTATGATAACACGCGCGATGGTAGGCACAATTGTTATCCCCGTGGCCAAGGTTAACATTTCTTAGAGTCGTATCTTCGGCGGGTCATCCGGCCGCTCGAGAGCTTATTGGTGGGTTACAAGCGTATTGTGGTAAAAGACAGTGCGGTGAATGCAGTGTGCTACGGAGCAAAACTCATGATACCTGGTCTCCTCCGATATGAGGCCGATATTTCTGTCAATGAAGATGTTGTCCTCATGACCACGAAAGGTAGTGTTCAACCACCTAATGGTAAGGTATCTACTAACGGTTGTGCAGGAGAAGCCATTGCTCTGGCGATTGCTCAGATGACCACGGTCGAGCTCGCAACATGTGACCACGGTGTCGTCGCGAAGGTGAAACGATGCATCATGGAACGAGATACCTACCCTCGACGTTGGGGTCTTGGTCCAGTAGCATCACAAAAGAAAAAGATGGTCAAGGAGGGGAAACTCGGAAAACACGGAGAGAAGATTGATGTTACCCCTGCTGAATGGAGCCGTGACTACGTTGACTATAACCGAGAAGTGTGTCTCTCTTGGCGCCAAGTGGGGCAGACGCTGAACACCTTTTAGCAGCCGTCTGTCATTGTTGGAGCAGCCACGGCAGCCACTCTCTCCCACGTACCAGCCCCGGAAACGGTGGGCGAATCGTCGGGCTTTGCACAAAAAGAGAAAGAAAAGAAGCGCAGGCGGAAATCTGAAGCCACAGAAAGGGATGGCAACGTTTCTTCGACCGTTGAGGGCGCAGTGGGTGATGGGGTGGACCGCGCTGAAAAGAAACGGAGGAAAGAAAAGAAGGAATCGGGGGGTGGTGAGGACGAGGAAGCACGAAGAGAGAGGAAACGATTGAAGAAGGAGAAGAGAGCGAAGGAAGCTGCAGAAAATGCGTAAGAGTACGTATGACTCCTGATCATTCCGAGCATGTATTCTGGCTGCATTGCCACGAACTGTAATCTTTGTTCTGGTTCCTATCTTTGATCTAAGATCCCTAGGGCGATGCAATGCTTCCCACCATTGATGGTCAACAATATCTAGCACTGCCCATCGCGGCCGGGCGTGGCCCATCAAGATTTCATCAACCGAATAAATCTGCGGCTTATAACCACCATTTTGCTATTTTGCATACCCATTCATTGCGCGTTAATCCACCCATCCACATAATAGTAATGACTATTCTGCCACCAGTCGAAAAGTCGAAGGTCCAGAAACCGACATCCCCGTTCCATACTGGTGAGTACCACGGCCTCCGTTCGCCAGCGTACCCCTGGAAATCCGGTTGTTTAACGCAGGTCCTGACTATGAGATCCTGTATGCACTGGGGGAAGGTGCCTACGGAACTGTGGTGGCAGCTCTCCACAAGCCCTCGGGAAGACACGTAGCAATCAAGAAGATTCTCCCCTTTGAGCATACCCTGTTCTGTCTACGGACGTTACGAGAGCTCAAGCTGCTAAAGTTCTTTTCTGAGATATGTGTCAACGAAAACGCAAGTACACTTCTCGCGCACATATTAACTTTCCTGAGGTTCATGACCAACATAGATCATTTCAATATTGGACATCGTTAAGCCCCCATGCTTGAATGACTTCAAGGAAGTCTATTGTAAGACCGCCTCTACTTGACACTTGACACTTGGTGACTTTTAGCCAGTTATTCAAGAACTAATGCAAACTGATCTTCATCGCGTCATACGCACTCAATCTCTTTCGGACGATCATTGTCAAGTGACCGTTCTCTTCTTTTCAGCCAGTACGTCGACTAACATCCCTCCTCCTAGTACTTCATCTACCAGTTACTTCGGGCCCTCAAGTCCATTCACGGTACAGACATCGTGCATCGAGACCTCAAACCAGCGAATTTGCTGTTGAATGCGAACTGTGATTTGAAAGTCTGTGACTTTGGTCTAGCAAGGTCCATCAACTCGACTTCGCCCGGAGCGAAGGAAGCAGGACTGATGACAGAATATGTTGCAACACGCTGGTACCGGGCACCAGAGATCATGCTTTCGTTCAAGATGTACACCAAAGTATGCTGACTCGTATCGTGCTGTCATACCAGGATGCTCAATATCGTTAGGCTGTTGATATATGGGCAGTCGGTTGTATCTTAGCAGAGTTGCTTAGCGGGAAACCGCTTTTTCCGGGGCGAGATTATGGACATCAACTTGACCTGATCCTGGATGTCATAGGTCAGTGTTGTTGTGACGGTCGATGCCAACCTCATTAACATGACAGGCACACCGACACTGGACGAGTTTTATTCCATCACTTCGAGGCGGTCGAGAGACTACATTCGAGCGCTCCCGATCCGCAAGCGAAAATCCTACACCCAAATATTCCCCAAAGCCTCCGCGGATGCTATCGATTTCCTGCAGAAAACATTGGTTAGAACGTTCCTTTTCTAGCTGGGAATCGTATGCCTGACCACTGGTGCAGACTTTTGACCCCAAAAAGCGTATGACTGTGGATGGAGCTCTGGAACATCCATATGTCTCGGCATATGTATGATCGCTTGCCCTCATTGACGAAGCTACGTCTGATAGATACCCGCTATCTCAGCACGACCCCCAAGACATACCAAGTGTCGCATCATTGGATCCAGACTATTTTGATTTTGATCGTGAGTACAACGAGCGCAACAACAGATCCGTAATTTATTCTTACATTGTTTGCGCAGAGTACAAGGACGATCTCACGAAAGCGGAGCTCAAAGGTATCTGGTTTGTCCACATCATAACGTTGTATCTGACTACTAGTGCCTCCAGAGCTCTTGTTCGAGGAAATCCAGTCATTCGTTCCCTCTATCTGAGAACAGCAACCCGCACACACCTCACCACGAACTCGCACCAAGTCTAATTTATTCTCACCTATACTTATTTTAGGTTGTCGTATTGCTACATTGGGGAGTTCACAAGTACAGTATCTATCGTACAAACTCCTAATCAAAACAATCTGAACGTTGATTGTAGAAGCGTACTACATGCTTACTGTAATGCTTATCTGAAAGATGAAAAACAATGCGGTATACCCGATTACTAACTATTAGTCGAAGCCACACAAAATAAAAGTAATTCTTCCGTGATCTTCAGAACCTACCACCTGCCCAAAACCCTGATGCTACACCCTCGACACCGAAATCTCCAAATCTTGTATCGCCATCCAGCTCTGTACCATACATCGTACGTTTCGCGGGAGGAGCGGGGGTACCTTCAGTAGCCGCTGTTTTAATAGCCGTCAGACCAAGACCCGACGCAATTTCGTTACTCGAAGGAGCTCTCTGGAGTCCACTTGGCCCGCTGGTTTCCCCGCGTAAAGAACCTCCCGAGGCTGCGCGCCCACTTGCTCTCGAGCTCGACCGTGGAATACCATATGCCCCAAACCGATCAGAGTGGCGACTACCTGGGCGATCGGGGTTTGCTGCTGGCGAAGGGGATGTAGGTGGCTCAGGATGTGGGAAGGTCCCCATCGTGAGAGGATATCCAACATGAGCAGGCGTGGAGGCAATTGGCACGAAAGTAAAGCTGAAGGGATTTTGATTATCAGGATTATTTGCGGAACTGGTTGCAGGTGCACTTATGAGAGGAGGGGATGTAGGACCATAAAAATTTGGGAGGCGCTCAATCGGCGGCGCCGGGTCTTCACGACCAGAGAGGACGAACAAACTAGGGCCACCACGGGGATCAGAAGATTGAACCGGTGGGGGTTCCAATGGTGATGGAACTTCTCCATTACTGCTTTCATCATGAAGCCTCGCGCGCTTGAGAGGTGGACCAAGATTACTCTCTGATTCCATCTCCACTTCTTCTTGTACCAGCTCGGAGACTTCTGGAATGCTACTCAGTATAGATTCTCGAGGACGCTTTCCCAACGACGAGTGCGGAAATCCAGGTAACAGCAAGCCCGCTTGCGTAGGTTGCTCCGCTTCGCTACCGGTTCGCAAGCCGGGTGAGACGAGCGGATCGAGACTGGAAGGATCACTTGAAAGTTCAGAAGGTCCAACGATTGGGAATCTGCAACGTACTTAGATTAGAGAAAGAAGGTGTAGAATGTCAACATACACAAAAGGAGGACGGTATGGCGTTCGAACGCGCTTCGGCGTCGAAGGTGGTTCCCGTATTGGAAGGGGATGTGTTGCCGCTAAGTTATCAAGGGGAGGTGGGCCATTTGCACGGGCACAGAGGTCTTGTATCTCTGATGTTAGATTCCGTAACTTGGTCTCGAATGACTCGACCAGAGAGGAGACTTTCTCCTTTAAATCAGCGAGTTGTGATTTGTGGGAATCTAACTCCTGTTGTACAGGAGCAAGCTTGCCGAAGAATCAGTAAGAATCGAGTTCTCCAGGAAATCACTCACTGCCTCAGCAATTACTGTTTCCAAGGCCTTGCTTGAAGGCCCGGACAGTGAATGCGTGTTTAGCTGCGAGTGGCCAATTTGATGCTCCATTTTCTTCTTGTTGTCTAATGCACAATGAGTTCGCGAGGCTCTAAGCTGATAGGAGTTGCTTACGCGGAGAGGACTCGATAGAACCGTCGAGTTCTGGTTCTGGCAAGGTTTCAGTATTGGGAAATGTCACAAAAAGTTCTGATTCCAACCCTCTGTAATTGGCGCTTTGGATGGCCGGATCGACCTGCCACTTCGTGTTCTCTTGGGGGTCCGGGAGATGCTCACGGATTTGGAGACAGCACGAGCGCCAGATCCACCTGCTATCACTGGACGCCCCACACCAAGCTTGTACTGAGTATCTTTTGCTTTCCTGGTGCGCTGGGGAACCGATTGTTCGTGAGCGGTGACTTTACGGAGGCGTTGAAGAGTGGGTGCTACTTCGTCGTCAGAACCGTGAATGACGACGGAACTGCAAGATTGTTGTCTCGGTCTGGCACCGGGAAGGCTAGGCATTCTGGAAGAAGGCTGTTTTTGCTGCGCTTGTGAAGGATTCCGCCTGGGGACTTGTGGCCTTGGGCAAAGTTAGGGAAGATCACAGCGAGGTAGCTTATGCTTACCGCGAAGCATCCAGCAACAAATCAATGAGTACCTCGGTCTTGAGATTTGCCTTTACGCCATAATCCTGGATAGATTGGATGAGATCCGGAATGAAATACGGGAAAAGCGACGATGATACTTTGCACAGTTTCTGTATATCTGCACGTTTCATAGCTTCTAGGGCTTCCCGTGCTAGTGTTGGGCTCATCGGGAGGTTGTGGTGCAGGTCGTGGTTTAAGCTCAAGATAGACAGACAATAGTGCGAACACAAACAACGCGACGTCACATGACCAATATTGACCACGTGACCCTAACGCAACTTCTCATCTGTTCGGACCGATTACATATATAAAACCATGTTGGTCCCATGTGTACGTCCGTGGGCGAATTATGCCTAGTACTACCTACTACGACCTCAGACAGGTCGCTCAGCACAATACCTCGACGTGCGTATCATTTCTTTGCCACTCCCAACTCTCATACGTCCTCTACGCAGCTCTTGCTGGGTCATCATAAGGAACAAGGTCTATGATGTCACCGACTTTTTATTCGTATGTCTCCGTCTTTCCCACCTCTTCTTACCCTTTACTCTTCATAGGATCACCCAGGTGGCCCTCAAGTGATCCTGGGTTTTGCAGGACAGGATGCTACAGCAGCATATGTACCCATCCATCCTTCCGACGCGCTCGATAAGCATATCGCCCCCGAAAAGCATCTGGGTGATCTTGACCAGGCTTCCATTCTAGAATTGAGACAGGTGAAGAGGAACCAGCCCAAGACAAGGGACGAGTTGCGAGTCGAGCAGGCGCTGGAGAACAGACCCCCCCTCAGCCGAATAATCAGCGTCCAGGACATGGAGGTATAGATGCGTTCCCATGAACATTCAAAATTTTTGACTCCGGGATTACCCGCAGGAAACAGCAAAGAAACTTCTTCCTTATAAAGCTCTCGCTTACTATGCATCTGCCGCAGATGACAGTACAAGTGTGTCCCAGTCTCAGTGTGGTTATCCATGTCACTGAAGCGCCACGGGAAGCGCACGCCGAAAACGCTCGTGCATTTAGTCGGTTTTTCTTCCACCCTAGGGTCATGAAGACCGTATCTGGCTGTGATACCTCGTCGACTATTCTTGGTTACAAGACATCCATACCTGTGTATATCAGCGGTTCCGCATTGGCTCGGCTAGGTCATCCTCTCGGGGAGGTCAATCTCACGCGTGGCGCATACAACGCTGGCATCATCCAGATGGTTTCCACCAATGCTTCGCTGTCGTATGGTCAGATTGCCGCAGCTCGGGGTTCGCCCAATCAGCCACTCTTCTTCCAGTTGTACAAACACAGGAATGATGCCAGCGCCGCTAAACGCATTCGGGAAATTGAGGGCCTGGGCTACAAAGCCATCTTCCTTACTGTTGACGCTCTAGTACCATCAAACCGAGAGATGGATACCCGTGCTCCTCACTACCTGGAGGATTTCGAGAACCATGGAGTCAATCGCAAACCTGATCACAAGGAGGATGTTAGCATATTAGGCACCGCCGGTGGACTCATTATTAATAATGACCTTGATATGACTTGGGAGAGGGTGGGTTTTTCTTTTTGATGACATGATTACGTTCAATGGTCCCCAGACAATACCGTGGATGAGGAGCATCACGAAGCTTCCCATAGTCATTAAAGGTATGGCTTTCTATCTGTTTTTTACGCGCCATGACAGCCAGTATAGGAATCCAGTGTGTCGCGGTGAGACTGTTTCAATGTCGTCTTTGGCAGATTCTGACTGCAGGAAGGATGCCGTGCTCGCTGTAGAGGCCGGTTGCGAGGGCATCGTGTTATCAAATCATGGTGGTGAGTTTGGCCTTGCAGACCAGGGACGAAGCCCATCTTAATCGTTTTAGGTCGCCAACTTGACTAGTGAGCAACAAATTTTATTAACAAGTATTCCAATTACGTATCGTAAAGTATAGCTCGCTTCCACCTGTGGAAGTACTCTATAAGCTGCAAAGGGAACATCCTGAGGTGTTGAAGAAAACTGAAGGTGTGTGGCATGCCATGTACTGTTTCATTCCGCTTAAACAATCGCAGTCTATATTGATGGTGGCATTCGTCGCGGCACTGGTAAATAAACAGATGATTTAGTTTATTACTTTAAGTCAACGGTACTTCATCGAAGATGTACTCAAAGCGCTTTGCCTGGGTGCAAAGGCAGTTGGACTTGGCCGAGCCTTCCTCTATGCCCAAAGTGTGAGTAAAGTTCTTGATCGAGTCGAATATGTTCGATTGATAGCTTCCCAGGCATACGGAGAAGCTGGAGTCGTTCATTTGGTGCGAATCCTGCAACGTGAAGTCAGATTCGGGATGCAGAGTCTCGGTGTTCGGTCAATCGACCAACTTTCACCCGAAATGGTGAGTGGAAACGCATGCTAAGTAGGATTTACAACAAGTACTGAGGCTGTCGATTGAGGTCGAGCGCGTAAATTGGCAGCCTGCCATGCCTGCCAAGCTATAGGTGTTCGATGGGTCGGGTACATTTTTTATTGACAATGTTACTATGAAAATATGTACACGACACGTGATCTCGCGTCTTCACCATTTTGGCCTCGTTGCAAGTTGAACATTCTCTGCGACCCTCTGCACTTGCACCGTGTCAGTAATATCGTATGGGGTTCTGTCGCAGATGTGGTGACATTGTCACTGGAACGCGTTGCAAATGTGGTGGCACCGCAGTTGGTTCGTCTGTGCACTTTTTGATGCGTCTGATGTCGTAGATGATGATCTGTTCTAGCACCCGTTTTGCAGTGGACAGCCTCCAAATGCCAGACAGTTGACAAGTGGTCGCAGACCTACATTTCTAAAGACAAGTCTTCAACATGCTGTCCCACCCAGATTGACGCCACCTCATCTGCGATGCAGCCCACACCGACAGGACCAAGTGCTGAACTCGATCAGCATATCCCATATTCCGCCAGTAGTCTATTTTCCCGCTCGAGTCCTTCTTGCCTTCCCGCTCTCATACCCGGCCACTTCAATCCACAAAGTAATCCCTCTGTTCGTCCTCTGTTGCCACCGAAGCGACCCCTCGACGTTGATGATCTCATCCCACCCTCTTCACCCACCTCCCTTGTGACCAAGGCCGGTATCCTGCAAGCACCGAACGCGCCCGACCTTTCCAAAGTATATGGTTCGGTCTTGCAGCCCAAGGAGTCTCTTGCCACCTACTCCTGCGCAGCCTGCTTGTCCGAGTTTCAACCAGACGCGACAATCTTTCCAGATCCCTCCGCATCCGGGCTATCTGACCGTTTTTTATGTCGCCCGTGTTTCATCATCAGTGGTGGATCGAAGGGTGACTGTCCAGTCTGTCGTAGACCCGTCCTCATTTTGAAGAGTGAAGGAGGTTTCGTCGAAACCTCGGGCCGAGTTTGGCACAGGAAATGTTTTAGATGCGAGGGATGTCACAAGAACATAGGCAATACTCCTATGGTTGATTTGTTAGGGAAACCCTGCTGTGCTGATTGCTTTGACAGCTGTTTGAAGCGAAACAGCACGCCGAAGAAGTCTTATCGATCACCCAGCTTGGAGAAGGACAGTCGAACACCAGTTACTATTTTCAAAGAATCCAAGAGCCGGGAGGGTAGCCCCACCATTGATGAACTCGAACAGAGGCTTGGCATTATGAAGAGTAGGGAGGGTAGCCCTGTTCTTGAGGAACTCACACAGCGACTCAATGCGGTGCTTAATCGTCCACCTCGTGAACCCCCTTCCGCCTCGCACCTGATCAAGGATCACCGGGAAAGCAACCCACTTACACAACGTATCTTGGACAAGAAGAAGTCGGCTATTCTCATCCCTTCCTATGATGGCATTGATTCCATTGATGTTTTGACTGATCCAGACTTTATTGGTGAAACGAGGAGAACTCCTTGTCAGGCAATCCATAGAGAAAAGCCAATCAAAGACCGTCCCACCTCATCGACGCCACCGTCATTTGACGCGATAGAAGAGATGAAAAGTCGGTTTATGAATCAGCCTACCTCGTCACCCGTGTCCTTCACAGAAACGACTTCTTTCCCTGATTTGCTGTCGAGCTCCATGAGTTCACTCGTGTCCACCCCGTCGCGGATTCCCCGTATGTCTAGGTTTAGCGGTTCTCCAGGACTCCGACATGCTGTGAGCGCTTCGAGCTTGCGGTCATCACGAATGTCATGGACGCCTTCTACCCCGGATTTGGTTCCAGACACGTCAGATACTCTAACACAATCGTCAGGACCTTCCTCCCCTCCCCCTTGCAGTCCTCAGACCCACTCGCGTGACGACCTTGGCAGCAGCTTGAGAGAGCACAGTCCAGCTAAGGGTGTGGCTCTGGAACGTCCTGGCTCGGGTATGGTAACTCCGCGCCCTCGAGATTATCTTACCAAGTCTTCGATACCAACTGCCACTCTTAATTCGGGTTCTCTGTGCGCCAAATGCGGTGGATCACTATTCGCTACTGGGGGAAGTAGTCGCTTCGTCACTGTTCCCGAACTCAACACCATCGGACCTCCGAAGACCTATCACACAGAATGCTTCCGATGCGTTTTATGCGATAGACCTTTCAGAGAAACAGCCAGTGGACAAGCAGTATTTGTGCGGGGAGAAGGAGGTGCATGTCACATAGAGGTCAGTGGAATGATGTTAGACATAACTTCGTATGCCTTCAACCCAAACCGAATTATTTAGTGTGCGCCACCAGATAAGATCGCGATCAACTCCACCGTTGTGCCGAACTCCACCAAGTCCTCGTCCGTTGATCCAACTTTCAGCCCACCTCTCGTGCCAAATACGATCCAACCTACACTGAAGTTCGACGCAGGAATGATTCATAGGCAACCACCCAAAGGTTCACCTCAGCCAGGTGCTAGTCAATATTCATCTTCTCGATACGAAAGGCCGACGCCGTCACTTTCGTCATCATCTCGATTTGGTAGCTCGACTGCTTGTCCTGGATGCCAGAAAGCGGTCTCTCCGATGGAGATGGGCGTCGTTCCTGGTCCTCAAGGTTCCAGGTGGCATGTCACTTGTTTGGTCTGTGGGGGAAAGGGCACAGGGAAGGGTCGGCGTGACAAATCACAGCCAGGATGTGGTAAGAGGCTAGATTCTGCTGCGAAGCGTGACATGGAAGGTGGGGTATGGTGCAGAGAATGTCTTGTAAGTGTTGAAGATTGTCCGTCCGCCGCAATGAAAATTGACGCCGAATGATGAAGCTCCTACTTCCAGTGCAAATGAGGAACTCTCAAGTGGAAACGCCGGCCTTTAAGCCGCTCACGCCGTCCCATACGGGCCGCAGTGCAAGGGGCGGGCCATTTATTGCACCTCAGCTTACGGGTACCACTACCATTGCGCGACAGTTCACGGGTCGGAACGGGGGTGACTCGGATATCCTGCGACAACTGACGGGAGGGGGGATGAGTCCAACGAGACAGCTCGCTGGGAGTCCGACTAAGCAATTGGGACTGGCGACACCTCGACCCCGACCAAAGAGTGTGATTGGGATGAGAGGCAGTAAATCGATTGACGAGGGGAGGGGAATGTATCTGGTTCGACAAATGACGGGGGGTGGGGGCTCTTTTGGTGTGTGAAACTTGCCAGAGTACTATTTCGGTGGCACGTCAGAGGTTGCCATGTACCCACAGTTTTGTTGTCTAGCCCCGGATCCGTGAGCAATGGAGATCTGGTATCTTTGAATTGACGACCGTAACTTGAGGGCCATTCCGTTGAAATTCCCCCCATGACAACCGCGCTGTCATAAACCATTCCCCCCCCTCAGATCCCGCTCACTTACTGGCGTCCATCAGACCCCAGCTGCTCTTTCGCAGCCAGCTTCGTTGCAAGCTATCACTCGAATTCCCCGAGGGAATACTTCCTTTCCTTTCCTGATGGCAGCCAGTCCTTTAAACCTCTGTAACCCCACCACTAGTTGGTATGATTTCGCTTACACTCTCTCATGGAGTAACGAATGCGAGGTTGGTACATCGCCGCCCGTGCAAACTCGGACTGACGACAACAGGTCGCGGAAGTGCTCTCGGACATCCCGTTTATATCTATGGGGATCCTGGTGTTCTGTGTATCTACGTTGTTCTTCGTCGTGAAAAGAGTATCAACGTGAGCACTACAGTATCCTATTTCATTTCGCTGACTCCCTTCCCCACCTGTAGATCGGCAGTCTGGCTTTTTTTTTCCGTTTTGCTGGCCTTCACTGCCAGCCTCCTTGACTTGGGCCATACCCTCGCCCACGGGATGGCCACGAACACAACTCTTATAGTCAACTTGCCCGTCATTAAGACGCGGGAGGTCTTGTTCGCGTTATCCCTCACCTGTCGTTTTCTGTTCTTTTGGTCATACGTCGCCGAGCCCCCGATAAAGGATGTTTCTGCATTGTCCACCCGAACTGTCCAGGGGACTAAATTTCTCTCTCTCAATCGCACACACGAGTTTCACAGCGGAAGCTGGACGCGTTGGGGATTACCAGGAAGACTGCTCAGCGTTGGCTTGTTAGTAGCCATCATAGTCATCGCAGGGTTGCAAATCGTCTGGCGCGTGGTACCTCGATTCCATCAATATAGCAGTGTCTATGGTGCAGACGTTGCATTGGAGCTGGTCGTGTCTTTCTTGCTTCTTATGAAGCTGTTGTCCAACACGCTCACTCTCAACTCCTCAGCAAATATGTCAGCACACACATTTAGAGAATGTATAGCACCGATCTCGGGGCTTCTGATTAACATCGCCATTGGTGTAGGGGACCTTCTTTGCTGTGAGTAGATCATAACCTTTCTTTTTAAAGGTATCTCATTTCTCCCACAGTTGCTTTCACTGAATCAACAGTCGGTCGCCTACTTCAAGCTTTCGAGGTCTGTATTGTGGTGGTGTTCGTCGTGATCGCTGCCCTTCTCAGGCATCGCAATATTCTTCTTTCCGCCACCCCATTGCAACGTAGAGATGACAGAGATGTAGTTTTCACACTCCCTGAACCCACCCGCGAATCCACGTTCAGACTCACCCTACCTTTCATCGAAACACCACGCATGTCCACCATCTTTGGAAACGCGATCCAGAACAAGCAGTCAGGTCGAGAGGCCTTCAGCCGTTCAGTGCGTTACCCACTGAACCACGTGTCTTCCTGGGTATCCTCCAGGGTTTCAAGGGTTTCAAGAAACCGCACGCGTCGTGAAGATGAAGAGGTCGGGCTCTGGAGCGCAGAGAAAGTAAGAGTCGGCCAGTCGCGCACTGGACATGACGAACGAGACCCTAGTTTCATGTCGTCGACGCAAGAACCCACAGAGTTGGCAGGACCACGGGATGCATCCGTCACTCACATGCCCATTGCTTCTACTTTAAATGCTGAGTCTGCACTTGCGCGGTCTACGGAAGATTCCATTTATAGTGGTGAAGTCTTACATTCAATTCGAGCAGATGTTCTGCCGCGTACGATCCCCCTCCAAGTCCGAGAGACCTCGGTGCACGTCTCGTATCTTCCTTCGCCAATCTCAAAGCGTACAGAATGTATAGGAGCAATCCCGGAAGCTTCTCCCGTCTACGGTCTTACTGGTATTCAGTCGGGTGCAAGTCCCTCCGAATCACGAACATCGTTGGACGAGCTTCTACGACAGCAGAACGAATTAGACCGGAGCATAGATGCGCTCAAGCTTTTTTCCGCGAGGCCGTCTACTAATTCCGATGCCGTCACAACTCCCAGAAATGTGGAATTAGCTCGTTCGCCTTCCACTGGCCAGAGAACTGTCTCTTCTGAAGTCTCTTTGAGTAGTTTCCCTGTTCCTCCTTGGTTAATGGTCCCAGTTCCATCGGTCCCTTCATCCAGCCCATCGTCCATAAAGCGTATCCGAGGAGATAGACGTGCCCGTCTTGCTGCTGCTCGGCCAACCCCAGTTCAAAAGACTTCAATCTCTCCCACTCTTTCAGCGTCCTCCGTTGATATGCAAAGCTCCCTGCGCTTCAATAGCATTCCACATTCCCCCTTTGGAGATGAGAATGAATGTCTTTCTGCAGTGGCCAGCTCGACCTATCGTTCTGATTCTAGGGGAACACAGTATAACGTGACTTCGTTTATTGGCGGTGAATTGATTGATGGTTGTGGTGACAACTTTTCTGACATTCTTCAAAGGTTTGGCGACTCCTAATGAACCCCGACAAGGAAACCAAGTGGAGCCTTGGTTGCCCACAGAGAAAGAGACTTGCGCGGGGGGCGTCAGAACTGGCTCGGGCGTGAAGAAACTTATCCCGCATGTATTACCTCCTGCTCCACGGCGGCTCGAGGGACTGTCAGCTCCGCCTGCTGTAGTTGCGCTTTCACCTCCCGGCTGGTTAGCGCAGGTAAAGGTAAATAGTCCCGAGGACGTGCCATGTCGGACCGCCGACCAAATGCCGGTGGCCCCTTCTGCACAAATCCTTTCCGCGGACCAAGTAGAGAACGGCATGGTGATACCACCAACTAGACCTCAAGCCGGCTTGTCGATAACCGTGTTGCCAGAAGGGACTGACCGCGTTCAGAGGACATTCGTACGACCAAGACCACCCCCACTCGTTATAGATACTGACCAGAATCTTGGCATGTCGCGAGTACAAGTGCTGACGGATGACTAGGCTAGCTTTCTTTTCTACACATTCTACGTTTCATCGCAGTGCGGTTTGTTCTTCGATTTTGTACCATGGAGTACTGGTTAAATGTATGGAGCTTCTATTGCTGAGCAATCACGTGCTTTTTTGGTGAGCAAGAGCGATCGAAATGGCTGCGCAGGCGTTGGCTCAACATGCTGCAACTGGCACTCTCTTCTTTGTACTACTACCATGTCCGCGTTTCCTGACTACTATAATATCCTTGGTATACAGAAGTCAGCATCTTCGGAAGAGATCAAGCAAGCCTACAGGAAAGAGTCGTTGAGGTAATCAACGTCGCGGCCAATTGACCTCATGCCGACTTAACCTCGTCTTGCAGGACGCATCCTGATAGGTTGACAAAGGCAACCGATACCGAGAAAAAAGCTGCCACAGAGAAATTCCAGGTAACTTCATCGAGGAACACGTCTGAGACAGCTCAATCCAATCCCGCTTTCTCGTCACCATTACAATAGGCGGTTGCAGATGCATATTATGTCCTCTCCGACCCTATTCGGAGGAGGGAGTATGACACACTCTATTCCTCAAAATCTCAAACGGACAAGAGTGCTGATCCAAAGGCCTCCTCGAACTTCTTCCGTCACTTCGCAAGTATGTTTGACGGTGCTGCCTCGGGCAATGAATCCAAGAAGAGCGGGCGTGAACAGAGGCCTGATGCTGAGAACGTCTTTGCTGACGTTTTTGACGAGGTCAGAGTTTAGCTTGGCGAAAATTCCTTGTGGCCATCGCTGAATCTGGATAAGCTCCTTCGCCCCGAAGTGGAACGGCACACACCGTGGTGGTCTTACCTCGGTGCGACATGTGGTGGAGGTGAGCCGTTTCAAGTAAGGGGAGAAGCATTACATCTTCGGTCTATCTATCCACAGGTCTAGGTTTCATTGTTGCTAACGTACCAGGTCTCGTACTCGGTGCTTTTGCCGGTAACCGAATTGGAGCAATACGAGATGCCAAAGGCAAAAGTGTTGCTACAGTATTCGCAGAGCTTGGAGCAACTCAGAAAGCCGAGGTACGTCTCAATATTTGACCACGACTTTATGACGATACAGAACATTTGTCAGATTCTTCGGGCACTGGCCATAAGGGTGTTGGGTTCTGCCCTGTAGTTTAGGTTTTTTGAACAATTTTTTTCATTTGTACTAGTGTATGTACGCAGCCAAGTTTGGCTTTCAGCACAATTTCACACGTCAAGTTCAGAGTCTTTGGTTACAGTATCGACATTGATGCAGCATGCTACCAGCGCGGCCCCAGCGTAATCCAGGTTAGCCAACGATCCTCAGCGCCACTGAGTTGGATGCGACTGCACTGACCTCTAGAACGAAAGACTACAAATCGTGCCGCGAGCGTTCCTGTGGGCCAATGCGAAAACTCGGGGCTAGGTAAATTATGTCGTATCGCTCATGGTACTTGTCATCTTGATGTTCATCACCGCAGAGTCAACATTGCAATCCAAGAGACAAAGTGAGCACACACATCTATTTATACCTGATGACCTATAGAACTTTCACTCCTGGATGTAGAGGATACGCCACCAGTTGGTTTGCCAGGTGAGGGCAGGCCCCGTGGTCTTGTTCCCTTCCGTGACTCTGCTTGTAGCCCGTGGACGCAAACGCGACTCGTCATCCTGTGCTACGTCCCAGGCGTATTGCATGGCCACTAGCTCACCCTCTTTGGTGGGGCAAACTGCCGACGCTAGTGAACAGCCGCCCCGGAAGAGACACAAAAGATCCTCGTCGACTCCTCCTGCGCCCAGGTCATCCCTGCTTTCCACACAGCTTCAGTCGCATAAACATTCTCGATCAAGGCTTGGTTCCCCCATCACAGACGTGGAGTATGTCCCCCCATCGCGAGGTGTCGCCCGACTTTCGCGCAAGACGCACTCTTTCATGATCAACCATAGCTCGGATATTTATACGCATTTAGCAGGTCCGGACGGCGCAGAAAACCTGCTGAGCCAACCACCTCCTGGCTCCGTCATGTTGTCCGCTCCAAACGAAACGGTTGGTTCTCAAAGGCCTCGGTCAGTTAAGCGGCTCAGGGGACGGCTACGAAAGACCAGTGACCTTACAGACGAGAATACAAAAAAGGATTTAATCGAGGAATGGGCTCGAATGCGTCAATCCCAACGCGCTCTTTCACTTTCTGGAGTAAATCAAAACGTTCGCGTTAGCCAGGGGCTTTTGCACGAGAACCGGAACGGTGGCGACCCTATTCCACCTAGGCAGCCAGAGGCGATAACACAGAGAACCTCCTCCGATATTGACCCCGTGAGCCAGACGACGACCATCATTGGCGTTTCGCAATCACAAGAAACAACCCTGGGTTGCACTTTGATTCAGACGGGTAGCGAGAATGCCCCCTGTCGTTCAAGAGATAAACCAGATCACGATTCAGCATTGCCTTCTGAGGGCAGAACCAAGCAGCCCGTTGTTCACAGCTTAGGCATTGAACCCCCGTCGGCACCAACCATCGATTCTAACATCAACCAAGATTCTCCCACTGCCAAGCTAGCTCGTGAAGTCGTCCACCATCCTGACTTGTCGCAATGCCCTGGATCTTCATCGCCATCACTATCTCGTTCGCCTTTCCAAGAAAATTCTGTTCATATTGGACATGCAAATTTGACAAACTTACCTGTCGAGGACCAGACAGAGGCAATGAGCCTCAATGATCCCCCAAAGCAAGATCGTTTGATTACTTTCTCTCACACGTTGCCCCTTGGCACTGACAACATCGAACTTGATTCCGATGAAGAGTTCTATATGCTCGACATCCCGGAAGTTTTCTCCTTGCCTTGGGTGCCCGTATCGTCTCATCTGTATGTCCCGCCAAGCATTGGGAAGCTTATCTCTGGTGAGTAGCAATTACTGGCCTCTCGGAATTGACCTCACCCGTTTATGACAGGGATGAGAGAACAGTTGATGATGGAGGCACGGTCGCGCCGAAGGGCGGAAGAACTGTATCAGGCAGAGTTAAGCCGACGCGTATCTGCAGAAAAAATCATACAAGATTTGCTGATCAAGATGGAGAGAAACCAGCAGGACTTGTTTGGGAGACCCACTTGAGAAGACGGCACAGCAACAAACTGGATGTCCTGCTTCGAGCCAACGAGTGGCTTTTGCTGATCGTGCCGCAGGACGGCTTCCCAATAGTACCGTTCATTCGGATCAACGATTTATGTATGTGTTTAGGTTTTGCTATCCACGTTGTGATACATAGAATTTGAATGGACAAATCAAAAGGGAAAATAAAGCATTCTACACAATGATTTATTTGCTTTACAACCCTAAGAATGAGATTTCAAAGGGGAAATAACCAAAAGTTCGTGATGGTATCGACATAAGTAGCTTTTGGCTGGGTACAACACGATGCTTGATGATAACGCAAGATGACAAAACAGGTTTTCTTGGGTCCATGGACGAGCGCCCAATCGAGGATTAAAAATAAACAAGAAAGTTGCTGATGATGAAACTTCGTTGTGGAGGAACGGGGGTTGTTGACGAAGTATGCTTGACGAATGCAGTACATAGAAGCGGCGGGGCAAAATATTCAATGCCACAGTTCTCCGACCTGTGATTCATCTGCCGACGAAACAGTCAATGCTCTAACGGCCTCATAATCTTCAAGGCCAGCAGCTCCATTCGCCATCGCCAGTGTGAGGGCTGCTATTGCTTTCTCTGCGCCAGAGGCGGAGGGTAATACAGTAGTAGCTGATGGATGATTGGGTGATCGAGGTGAGACCATGCACGGGACCGAGAGAAAGTTGAGTGCATTGGTATGAAGAGGGTTTGTAAAGTCAAAAGATGTGCTGAACGAGGTGGACTGTTCCGTTGGCTGGCTGGTGGTGTCATGCGATGTGTAGTGAGCGAAAGTCAAGGGACGGAAGATACTAGAAATGGGTGAGAGTCGACCGGATGCGTTATTCTCTCCGTGCAACTCGCCGTCGTCCATTGCACCTAGGCTAGACGAACGTTTTTGTCTTGGATGAGAGGGCTCAGCACCGAAAGAACTGGAAAAAATCAAGACGTCGTCATCGTCATCGTCATCTGACCCATTGCTTTTGCCTGTAGCCCTAGTGGTAGGTACGCTAGGGGAGTAGCGTTTTCTACGACGCCTCTCGACGCCTCGTGCACGAGAGTGTTGGGCAGATTTGGAGCGCGAGTCTTCGAATTCGCGCATCCGCTTTACGAAACCCTCGCCATTTTCTTTGATGCTTCGCTGAAGCTCCGAGAAGGCCGCTGATCTGAGACGAACGAGTTCCGAGTGAGAAGATTCGCAAGTATCACCGCGAAGAAGAGACACGGCGGAAGAGGGGCTATGGGGATTGTGAGCAGTTGACGTGCCCCTGTATAGAGAATGACCGGGAAAGAGAAGAAAGTCTGTAGACGAGGCAGGGAAGGGCGGCGTTCGTGGGGCAGACGAACTGGAGCTCGTAGTGTGGCTGTCGGCAGAGGCGGGTGTGGAACTCCGGGTTGCATGAGCGGGCTGAAGAGAGGGACGTGAATGATGCGAGAGGGGCGACAAGGAGACACGTACGGAGTTGTCTCTGCGAGCCCGCTTTCCAGTCCTCCAGATATCGAGGTGACACCGCTGTGGGTCAGAGAGCGTGGGGGTGTCGCGGTGGGACGAATGGGCTCGCTTGTGAGCAGGCCGCCAGGAAGAGGCGGGTGCTGGGGACGGGGACGGGGAGGACGCTGAGTGAGATCGGCGACGACAACTTAGCGTGAACTGCGAGGACATCGACAGCGACGGCGACGGCGACGTCGACGAGAGATCAAAATTAATGTTACTCGGGTTGATGCGACGTGACACCGCAATGTCACGTCACACCATCTTTACGTACAGTAACCGAGACTGGGACTCCAACCTACAAAACACTAGCTCGTACTCTCCAACCGTCTCGCCGTCCTCTTGCCCGCCATCCATCTGCACATACTGAGCCATAAAAAAAAATCATAGTAACTGCTTAAACATACCTCTCGTAGTATCCTCCCTGACGTGGACGACAGTCTCTCTCTCAGTAATGCATTGTACCCGTCACACATCAAATCCTCCTCCATGGATCGCAAGACATTGCGAAGTGCCAACATCCTGGCGTTCGCCCATGTGTACACCCCTAGGAAACATCTGGTAACGGTACCATACTCTGAATCAGTGCTTACCAGTGGTATCGTCTAGGTGATCCAACAAGCGTGCCAGCGCATCGCATATCGTAGGCAGGACGATCAGTGCCAAAGCCTCATTCCCCGGGAGATAGTGTCGTGCACATATTAGCAGGGCCGTATCCAGCAGATACTCCAAACCCTCCAGGCACGTCAGCGGCTCGACCTTGACAGACGCACAAGAAATGTACAGCGCAAAGGCGGCTAAGCCACCCGGAGTTCAGAGATTGTACACCCAAAATATCACTGCGCATACTTACAAGCCAGGAAGAGGTTCACACCTCCACTATACATCCCTAGACGCCATATAACCTCGTCGTCGACAGCCACGCTAGCCTTGCTGAATGGGAAATCGATTTTGGATAGACTCGCAGTTGCAAGACATGTGAGCAAGGGCTCGCAAAGGTACTCCCGGTCATTCAGTGGCTTTTCAACGACTCGCTTCCCAACCGCTTCTAAAAGGTCGGCGAATGCATCCAGGTTTGATGGTTGAACCTTTTTGGACATCATAATCACCATGAACTGCATCACCTGTGCCGCGCAGACCTCCTTGGACTTGGGCAGATCATCCCGGGACAATGCGCTATCCCAAGTCAATTGCGACGTTGCAAGACGACCATATACTCACGTCTTTATCTGCATGAGACCTGCAATCATTCAGTGTCTTGATTAGTGAAGGGAAGATAGAACCATACTTTGACCAAGAGCTTCAAGAAAGTAAAAATGATTGTCCTCAGAAGCTGCCTTCCAAGCATCACGGATGCATTCGTCGTTCATAAGCACCAAGCATTCAATGACTAATTCATTCGCTTGCTGGCTCCTCTATCATGTGTTCAAAATCCAAGTCTGGATACTCACAAGCAACATGTTGTTCGTTTTGGGATAAGTAGCCGAACAGGATAATTAATGCTTTGCAGCATTCCTTTGAACGTCGAATCCCGCACGAGTCATGGTTCATCCACCGAGAGAACATTTGACAACATCTTTGGAGCACATTCATCATACCCGTTGGGAGTAATTTACAATGCGCGCCAGCAGAGAGCACCGAAATGAATCGAAAGACGAGACCCTACGGGAAGTCAGCAACATCTTGGGAGTATAACCTACTCACAATTATCACACCAATCATTGCTGCGTGATCACTTGACCCGCTAGTGGAGACCTCCAACAGTGACCCCATGCCTGCACTGTAGCGCTGGATGAACACCGTGGTCTGAAGCCTTAAGACACCTTCACCCATGAAAAGTGAATGAACTCACAAGGTACATGATGGTGTCTGCATACAAAGTATCATATTCCAGCCAAACACTCCATGTCCATTGCGGAACGATGCCCCATTGTAAAATGACACTTGTGGGGATGTCTAGATGATCAGGAGGATTCAGAATGTCCGTTTGGGTGGTATGCCCTCCCTGATTCAGAACAAATCGCAAGAGCCGCATAGCGGCGGCCGTTGTTTGAGGACGGAAGACAGTCGCGTGCCCCGAGTTAGTTGAATATTGTGCAGTATCGGCCGCCTAGCGATACATTTGGACCCGAGTATCGGGTAAAGAGCGCGAACTTTGCTTACCGCAAACAGAGAAATTTCCATTGCGCTGGTGAGACGCTCCTGTTGTAGGAAGTACTGCATCCCAGATTCCAGTGTTGTGCATAGCTCGTCCACCCGGGCCGCACGTTGTTTTACAAGCTCGGCAAACTTGGAAAGCAAAAGGTGTACGCTGTGAAAATTGTCGCATTCTAATGACGCTATGGTAGTTCGTAGGCGACTGACCCATTATTTTTGCCCACTTTTCCCGACAGAGTGGGGAAGAGAATATACCTTCCTAGCATCAACCTTATGGACAGCCGTTTCGCGGCGGCCGAGATGCGCTCGGACAGAAGTGCGGAAGGAAGGGTATCCCAGCTATCTATGTCACGTGAGATACATCCATGTTGGTACGAAACACTTACCTGGTAGTTGTATTGCGGCACGGAGGTTATCTTCTTCTCTTTGGGCCATCAGGGACTCGGGAAGTGACTGGTCTGGATGGCCGCTGTTGTGGCCAGCTGCTACAAATGCAATAACATCACCAAGCTTCGCCAACACGACGTCCACCCAGCATACAACCGCTAAAGGTGCAGAGCTCAGTTTGTAATCTCTGGCGGCGATGACCCGAAAGAGTCGACGATACTGAAAGAGAAGGTCCAAGAAAGAGGGTCTGACTAGGTTCATAGTGAGTATAGTAGGAGATGCAAAGCCTTGTGATGTACGTATGCTGGCGATGTCTTGGATAAAACTGTCGGAGGCTGGTCCGCACTGGAGCAAGGTATCGAACGAGGCAAGCATCGCGCTGGCACAACTTTGGATGAGGCCATGAAGCGCACCATCCTGCATGCAGATGGAATATAAAGGTTTCGTGTATGGTTAGTGTGTCATACCTTGCGGATGAGTCGAAAGTCGAGGGTCGTGAGCGTGTCCACGGCCCGGCTGACAGTCCACTGGCCGTCAGGATGCGTCGCAGACAAGTGAGCGAATGCTATCAAGGTAGAGACGGTGTCAGTAGCAAGGACTGGCTCTGGCTCTGAGTCGGTGTCGCTGGTGGACATGGGGGATACAAACTACGAGTGAAACTGGGATCGCTAGCGCATAATAGTGACTATACTAGACTTCACAATCCTTCTATTGATGTCAGATATGAAGTTATCTCCGTTTTACATTCAACGAGGCTGTCATTTCGCGAGAATACGGACTCGAGCATTTGAGTAGAATCATCCGTCTGTGAAGTGCGTTAGACAGAACAAGATCACCTAGGCGTGGTATGAGCACCTCTCCGTCGCAAAACTGAACAGGCTGCCATGGTTCGTCTTCCTCTGCCCTTATGGCAAGCAACATTTCCCGGCGTGCGGTTGACATCCCGCCCTGAAAACCTTTGTCGTCTCCTGACTTGCGAGCAGAAACCTGCACCTCTTTTGCCTCTGAGGACTTCTTTTCTTTTTTCGGAGCGGTGAGCGCCTCGTCTGGATCTGGGGGAGGACCACCATCGCTCTCAGAGTCAGAGTCCCTTCCTCTCGAATGCCGTGACTTTCGAGACATGACGTCGAGATAAGTCAAAGTCGGTCGGAACTGGTGCGTCTCGCTGATGGGCACAAGGTGTAATTGGCCTTGTGAAAGGTCGATTAGCAGAGATCGCACCATCGCGACACCCCTCTCACCGTCTCGCACCACTCCGAGCATATAGGCACCACGCTGGGGAATGGGGTCACTGCGCAATCGGCTGTCCGACAACCTGGATTCTCCCCCCTCCTTTTGCTTCAGTTGGTCCTCTTGCTTCTTTTCGCAATCGTCTTCGCGCCGTGCAATTGCTAGATCCTTACTTTTCTCATGATTCCATACTTCGTGGCGCACATCCACAGGCACATGGATCTCGATCCTACGGGAGACAGGTTTGACGCGGGCGCGGATACGTTTCCCGCTGAGGGCTGCTGAAGGGGGTAGTTGGAGTGGCCGGTTCAGAAGCGGGAACTGGTGTATGTGGACATTCGGGCTCAACCTGTCCGAGTAGTGAATGGGTAGTACGCTCACGAGCTCGTCACTTTCGAGCTCCATGATATCGTGGGGAAATACAGTAGTGACCATCATGAGACCCGCCTATCAGTCTAGCACCCAGTTCTCAAATTGGAGGTTCTCCCCAAACACCCTCGTTCTCGTACGCGACGCTCTCAACGCTGCCGCCGTCGCATCCATCAGGAACGCGTTTGAAGCAGACGAGGTAGTTCTCTCATCTCCACTTCTCCTCGCCCCCGCCCTGACCGTCCCAGCCCGGGTCTTCTGCCAATGTCTCATTCCTCGACGCTCAGGAGGAACACCTCCTCGTTAAATTGTACGTGACCAAGATCCCCCAGCTCTGTGGCCACTTTCGATTCCCTGAGGAGGTCGAGGCAACCGCAATAACCTACCTCAAACGCTTCTACCTCAGAAACACCGTCATGGACTGGCACCCAAAGAACGTCATGTACGGCGTCCCCCCACTCATCTCTACCGTCTCTCATTCCCACCCAGGCTCACGGCTCTCTTCTTGGCCACCAAGACGACCAATAATCCTATCTCTCTCGAGCTCTACACCGCCAACATCCCTCGCACGTCCACCTCTGACGTGCTTGACCTCGAATTCCTCGTCGCGCAAAGCCTCAACTTTGAATTTGCCGTCTGGCACTCCCATCGGGCACTGTGGGGCCTCTGGCTCGACCTCCAGGTGCGACGTCCTCCAATCACCCGTCTTTCCTTCTCATACCCCTTCAAGTCATTGTCAGGTGTTGCCGAGGACCAGGTGTCCCGCGAGGTGTATGAGAAAGCGCTCAAACACGTCCGCGATTCACGTTTCACCGATGCGGAGCTCATCTACGCACCGTCCCAAATAGCGCTCGCAGCCCTGTCACTCGCTTCTCCCGTCCTTGCGCAGAAATGGCTCGACTCCAAATCGTCGGGCGTCGACGAAACTTGTTCGGAGTCACTCCAGAGTACCGTCAACGCAATCAAAGACCGGATCATCCACACAGGACATCCACCAGACGTTGAAGCAGTCCGCCAAGTCGATCGCAGGCTCAAATTATGCAAGAATCCAGAAAAGGTGGTTGGAAGCAAGGCGTATTTGGTTCGAAGAGCGGAAGAAGATCGCAAAGCGGAAGCAAAACGAAATAAAAAGGCTCAAGATATTCGCCGTGCACAGGAAAGCGACGATCCATTTGGAAACGAGGGGCAGCCTCGACCGCGGACAGGAGAGCTCGACGACGACGACGACGATTAACGTATGTACATACAATGTAGCCCTCGGACCGAATTCGACTTGAGTACCATCCCCAAGCGATGCAGCGTATGGACGAGAGGGGTGACATACTGTTGGCTACATGTTGACCTTGCAGATCATGGCCACCAGGGCTGGATCAGCGAGGCTTCGATAGAGCCGAGAGAACGTCGTTTCTGGTCCGACGTTCAACGAATACGACAACACATTTCATTCAAAAACCTGTGAGGGGTAAAATGAGGAGGAGAACGCTGTATGCACAGAGAAGGACGGACAGCATTGGCAATCAAATGGACAAAGGGCAGTGTCTGGACGAGGGGAATTCAGCTGAGCGCAACGAGGAGAGAGACTGGATGAGATGGTCACCTCCCCCGGTGGTAGATATCCCTAGCTCGTCTTCCTTGTAAATCTTGTAGCCGTCCGCCGTCTTGCGACCTGGTCGCGATTCAAGGGGATGCGTGAGCGACATCGTGATGAACGCACGAGGAGCAGTTCCCTGGTCCCTGTTCGACTTCGTGTGCTTTTTTCCCCGTCGTTTCTGTTTTTTGGACGGGTCTACGATGGTCTCTGGTTCATTCTGAGATTTGGTTGGTACCGACGTCGTTTCGATTTTTTTCTTGGGAGGTGCCGCGAATATCTCGTCGATCTCCGAGCGCGACATCGTGCGTGGGACAAACACAAAGCTCGACGACGACGACCACAATGCTGTGAGTTTGCCCTCCTCGTCACCGTCCCTGCTCACCATCCCCCTCAACGCAGGCCTCAGCAGCCACGACACCAGACCGTGCAGAACTTCAGCGCACCGCCGCACTTTGCACAGTCCACGCTCACCGACCCCTCCTTCAACCTCGACTCCAGCGCTGCCGCGAAACAGATGGCCGCCCTCAACGTCGTCAGCATGCAGCGTCAACTCGCAAACACTTACCTGCGACCGCCCGCCACGTCGCTCCCGTCCCAGGGCCCGCTGGGCGGGACAGCCCCGGGATCGTTTCTTGGAGGTGTCTCTTCCCCATACCATCAGTCTGGCCTGGACGCTCCCCCCGCCATGCAGTTCCCTTCCACTCTTCAGCCTACCTTCCCCCCCGTTCACACCCTCCAACCCAACCCTGCATCGCTCGAACCTTCCATCCCGTCTTCTAGCCTCCCTCCTCGACATCCCCCAAATCCAGCACTCATCAAACAGAAACAGCGTGGTTTCCTAGCCGGCCTCGCCACCGTCCATAACTCCAGAGGTACCCCTCTCCCCCCCACTCTGACCGCCGTTCAACCTCCCAACTATGACCCCGCGTCTTCACCATGGAAAAGCCTCGAATGCTCAAGTGAGCTCGGCTCGCTTCGCCTAGCTGGCAAAGACGTCGACTTGTTCAAGTTGTGGGGCATCGTATGCCAACTTGGTGGCGGCCAAAAGGTATTTTTCATCGATACCGTTCATCATGATCCGCCGTTGGTTGATCGTCATTCATAGGTGTCACAACAGAACGCATGGTCACGACTTCTCCCACAGTTCGACCTTCCCGAATATCTTGCCAATGGTCAGCGTGCCACCTCCGCCATCTTGGCTAGTTACTATAATGCCATAATCCAGCCTTTCGAAGACGCTTATCGTCGCAACCTCCAGGACACGAACCGCAAACCAATGATGACAACGGGCCGCCCCTCCGGCGCCCCGGTAGCCCAAAACAACTCTCCCAATATACCTTCTCAACCACCAAACTCAGTACACCCATCCGGCTCTTCTCAGTTGTCCGCACCCGTTAACAATATGGCAGTGTTACTGAATCAGTCCGTATCGGGCGGACAGAACAGCTCCGTCTCGATCACTGGCAGCCCCATCGCCACTGCATCACAAACGTTACCACAGAGTCCCCACCCACATCATGGGGTCCCTAATACATCTCTCACCGGCTTCTCGGACTCTTTAGCAGGCCATTCATTGGTTCCCCCACTGAGCAACATAACCGCCGGTCCCCTTCCCGGGACTGTAGTCAATGAACAACATGAACATGATGCTCCGGGAACGAAACGAAGGTTCGAGTCGGAGGAACTCGATGGGAAGCGGACAAAGTTGAAGATCGGTGAGATTCATTCATTCACGTTTGCTGTACGTAATTAGTGACACTGAGCGGTCGATAATAAGGCGGGACAGAGTTGCCTGACGCTGTCAGTACTTTCTGTTCTCTTCCGTCGCAGCCTCTAACCATTCTCGCAGTCGTCCTCCATGTCTCCTTCGGTAGATCGGACCCTCACACAAAATTCAGTGACCTCGGCATCACCATCCGCTGCGTCCCGTTCACATTCTCAGTTCACCCGGACCAAGATCGAGTACATCCCGCTAGCCCGTGAGGTGGATACTTATGGAGGACGTGACTTTAACATGCTAGAAGACGAGTACCTCCGTTCTCAACGCCGTACCATGCGGGATATCAACGAATGGGGAACCGTAGATATTGAAGCGCTCACGTTGTCCATCCGCTCTCGGTTAAGGGTCGAACTGTCCTATGCTCTGACCACACTCACGCTTCTTTCGACGATGAAAGGTCCCACTCACGGTTCGGGCTTTCCCATTGCGCAATGTCCTGATCTTTTGGAAGAAGTCCTCGATCTCTTGGAGGATGAAGCGTTTGATGGTGTTCCTGATTCGCCACAGTATTGCTTGACGAAGGATGCCCCGATACCACGTCATCGTGAATTGGTGAGCCTTGCGCTCGAAACCGAATTGCTGCCGTTCGCGGGATTGAAAAACGAGAGAACGGACGATGCCCCCCGGCATCGATCTAGTCAAATCATCCTGGCTGTCATGAATATCGTTCGAAATTTGTCTGTCATTCCTGACAACATGCCATTCATGGCAAGGCACGAGCGCACGCTGGAGTTGGTACTGCGCGTCTGCGGTGTCATTGTCCCGCAGGAGGGGGGTCTGCCGAAACCAGCATCACCTGCTCTCTCTATTCCCGACGCCATCAACATCCGCAAGGATGTCCTCCACATTCTGTCCAACCTGTCCGTCATGTTCTCTTTTCCCCAATGCACCTCACCGTCCGAGTCTGCTACCCGCATATGCACCCGAATATTCCAACTCGTTGCCTCCATTCTCGTCGAGCCGGCGGATGCAATACCACCCACGCAGATGTTGAAACTCGGCGGTATACCTTTCCACAGCTGCAGACCGCCATCGCTTTCTGATGTGGCCCTTGATGTTTTCACACACATTGCCCACCTCGATTATAATCGGAAGATGTTTTCTCTTGTGATCCCGCAGGAGTGGTTATGGCGCTTGCTGGAGTCACTTGTTCATCGACTGCCAGTGAGCGATCCTGATTTCGCATTTCTCTCGCGAGAGTCGTGGCTGTCGTACCTGGAGAAAGTGACGATGGCAATTTACGCCATCGCGTTTCTATCGCCTCCGGAATTGAAGAAGAGGATAAAGTCGGATCGCTCGCTCCACTTTTCGCAGATTATGCTTCGCGTCGCACAGAGGTTTTCTGCGACGAATGCGACACCAGAGGGCCGACAGTGGTTTTTGAGCACGGCGCGGAGAGCGATCGAAGCAATGAAGGCGGTGGATGGCGGGGAAGACGCCTTTGACACGTCTCAAGCTACGCAGCCGACGCTTGCGTTTGGGATGGGATTTGGGGAGTCTGGTGAAACAAACGAAGAAAAGGGGATGGGGATGCTTGCTGGACGTCGGGACGCAGCATGGGACTTGTTGATGCTGAGAGATGTAGACTCGACCATGTTCGCCGAGTTGGAAAGTCTAATGCGAGTAGAATTCTACTGACCAAAAAAGATTGTAGTTTTGTAGTTTTGTAGTTTTGTTGTGTACTTACACTAGTTACTAGTTACTACTTTACAAGATGTCTGCCGACTCTTCTGGTCCCCCTCCTCCTCGGTACTCCCCCCTTGACTGCCCGACGGACGCGTCCGGTCTGCAGTTGCTCGTCGTACCACCCTTTGATGGGATAAACTTCCAGAAGGGCTATGTCGGCGCCGAAGGCGAACGCGCAGCGATGGAGGGGGAGGTGCATCTCAAAGGTACCCAGCCCGGCTCATGGAAGAAACTGTCAGTTCGTTCAATCCCTCCCCTGACGACGACTGACCGAACCACGCTCAAGGTCCGTGTCTTTGCGCACGACGGAGGCTGCACACGGTCGGGAAATCGAACTCTGCATGTCCGAGCTAGACGTGGCTACGTTCTCGCTCGACGAAGCTATCCCCACCTCTTTCCCGTTCGCCATACCTCTCCTGCCAGACGTACCGCAATGCGTCCACACGCTACACTCCTCGCTGATGCACGTACTCAATGCGACGCTGCACCCGGTGGATCCGACGCTCCCCCCTGTGTCAAGAGAATTGCTCGTCCACACGAGACGCTACTCCTCGCACACGCACACCGTCGCAATCTCCCCCGAAAAGCATGTCATCCACTATCCGGTGCGCGTCGAGGCAGAGATTCCAAAATCTACCTTTTTTTCCGGAGAATCGATTCCCGTCTACGTGACGGTCCCACCTCCACCTCACCAACTCGTTCTAGAAGGGGGTCTCAGACTCCGCAACATAAAGACAGAGCTCCTTCGCGTGGTCAAGATCATGTGTTTCGACGACGGGGAACCCCAACAGGAACGCCCGACAGACGACTCCCTGCTCGAGGGTCCTTCGTTCGCAGCGCTTTCTTCCAAGCCAGGCGATTTTACCGCCGCATATACAACTACCATGTCTCGATCTGGGGCCTCTTGTAGGTTTCATGCCTCACATCCAATCCGTCTACGTTTCGTTCTACATCAGACCTCACCAACTGCTTCCCCGTCCGACCGACCACGGGCACTAGCTCAAGGGGATTACGCTTACGCGGAGAATGATCCACAATGCGTTTCCATCACCCAAACAACGCTTTTGCACAGTGTCTCGTTCGTGTTAAACGTTCACGCATCCTTTGTCGACATCACGAGCAGGACGGAAACGCTGCACACGATTTCCATCCCCGTCAATATTATCCCACCCCCCGCTCCGCTGCCCGAGGTGGAAGAATGGGTAGACACCGCATATCAAAAGAAGCACGATCGACCACCCGTCAAGACGGTCCGACAAGAAGACACTGAAAGTTCCGCCCCTTTGTATCACGAGGGAGAGGCTGGACCAAGCTACACCCAGCGTGGGGCCCCTCCTCCGTTCGAAGACAGAGACGTTCCTCCGCCGCCGTTTTTTCCATCCGAAGAGTCCACGTTGCCCACGTTTCAGGAGTCGGAGAACGAGATCTATATTCCTACCAACGCCGAAGAGAATTTTGCGGCGCCTGTGGCAGAGCCAGTCGTGGCGGGTGAGGGAGTCATGTTTGGCTTTTCGTCTAGCCAACAGTTTGATGGGCATACGGACCCGCTGCATCGGACATCGACGCCCCCGCCTTCGGTGGAACAGTCGGAACAAGATCCAGAGTTTAGCGAGTTTGTGGATCTTTCTCAGCCGCATCGACTGTTGGGATTGATTGTAGAAGAGGAACCACCACCCCCGCCTCCACCTCTGGACGATCCGTCGGACCCACCGCCCTCGATAGATTCCGTATTTAGATCGCCGACGTCGACTGGTGCTGTACAGAACCATCCTTCGACGGGGATACCTCACCACTCGTTCGCGGAAGGTGGTGAAGTCATGGATCAAGGGTCGTCGCATGTACCTGCGCCGCCACCGTATCTGACGCCGAACGACCAAGATCAAGAGCAGACGGCGAAGCCTCCACCTTACGTGGACTTGATTCCTGCCCACGATAATGACCCTCGGTGAAACGTGTCTAGCTGGTCTTGGTCGGAAGAATTAAAGAAGCAATTACAAGCCAGCATAAACACATAAGTCGAGAGTTCGTGTAATGAATGGTAGATAAGAGATGAGTATGTCAACAGCTGCAGGCATCCTTTGCCTTTGCAGAGTCTTCCTCCAAGTTGACGGCACCTTCTTGTCGCGAGGCACCGGGGCGATTGGCTGCGGCACCGTTTCTTCCAGCACCGCGGTTGGAGGCCAATATGTGTTCGATGGGTATCTTCTTGGCTGTGTGTGACAGGGGTAGGTAAGTGAGCGATGGGACGAGGGAAGGGAACGGACCGATTTCTGTGAAAATCTCTACGATACCCTCTCCCGTCTTTGCACTTGTCTCGAAGAAAAGCAAGCCAGCCTCTGCGGCGTAGGCCTGAGCTTCCTCGTGGGGAACCTGCCGTAGGGATTCCTCGCCAGTGGTGGTTGTGAGGGCCTCTCCTGGGGTTGCGGTGGCATCGTCTGCCTCGTCTTCAGACTCGGATGGGGGGGATGAGCCTCGAAGGGCATCGGAGGAATGAACCAAGTCGACCTTGTTGCCGGCGAGTGCGATCACGATGTTGGGGTTTGCTTGTCTTTGCAACTCCTTGACCCAGGACTTTGCTTTCTCGAGACTGGAAGCTTTGGTGACATCATAGACTACGACGGCGGCCTGAGCGTTTCGATAGTACATGGGCTAAGAGAGAGAGAGAGAGAGAGAGAGAAGGGGTCAGGATGGATAGAGGGAGAGATGGGGAGGTACTGACGGCAAGAGAATGGAAGCGCTCCTGGCCGGCAGTGTCCCAAATTTCGTAGCGGAGCACGCGGTCCTCTAAGCGACATTTCTGGGTCAAGAAGGCAGCGCCGATGGTGGGTTCTTTGTTTGGTTGGAATTCGTTTGAGACCTGTGTTGGGGTGAGTGGAACGAGTTTTGCTGGGAGGACGAGCTTACGAATCGAAGTACGACCGAGGACTTGCCAACGGCGGCCTCACCTGATTTTTTTCAGAAAGGGCGGTCGACGAGGGAATGTACGCACCGAGGAGGACGAGCTTGACCTGTACGGATTTGTCGAGCGCACCGTCGGCCATCGTGGTTCGGTTGTGAGAAGATGACTGACTGTTTACGTTTCTTTACTGCGTCATGTTTCGTCCCAGCAACGTTCCACCCCGAAACGTCTCCTACCTCCAGAAACACGTCGACTCTGTACCGGTCAATCACAACCCTCTCGTACGTTTTGGTACTTACTACTACTAACTACTATGACTTAGTACAATATCAACACAGAACCCGCTTCACTTTATTTTGCGTGCCGCCACCGTATACCCAGACAAGTTGGCCCTCGCACATCCCGACGCAAACGCTTTCTACTCTTACAGCATCTGGTTACTCCCTCCTCTTTCTCGCTCTGCCTCATCTCACCCCATCTCAGGGCTCAACGTGTCCAGAACTTGGCATATGCCCTCATACAAGCTGGCGTTCGTCCGGGCGATCGTGTCGCAGTCTTGGCTCCCAATTCGTATGGCCCTCTTTCTTCCCGCAGAAACCTCCTGACCCGCCGTGCCCAGCCCCATGATTGCAGGTAAACGTGTCCTTTTCTGAATGGCCACCTACTCACCTTGACAGACACCCACTTTGGTGTTCTCGCCGCTCGCGCCGTTTTCACCCCCATCAACACCCGTCTCACGCCTCCGGAAATCGCTTACATTCTCGAGCACAGCAGTTCCAAACTCATACTTGTCGACCACGAGTACTTGCATCTCATCCCGGACACCAACGTTCCGACCGTCGTTTGTCGTGATACCCCTACACTCGACGATCCCTATGAGGATTTTTTGAGTGCAGGCAGAAAGTTCAGCGCCGAGAGAGGTTGGCCCGGTCTGGATGTTGAGCCGAACGAAGACGCTCCTGCAGTCTTGTGTTACACGTGAGAATCCTCCCGCTTGCTTTCACAACACCAACTCAACCCCCAATTCCAGTTCGGGTACGACTGGTAGAGTACGGCCTTTATTCGGCCCTTCAAACGTTCATCTCATCCTTGCTTTTTAGCCTAAGGGAGTCATCACTACGTTGCGAGGTCTGATCCATCCCTGTTAACCTTGTCTTTACTGGCTCAAGCCGCCTTTAGGATCCTATCTTGCAGCAGTGGCCAATGCCTTTGAGGCAAGGTAGCTATTCGTTTTCATACTCAGATACCCTTCTCAATCTCTCTCGTCGAGAATTAACCACGAGTCTTGTTACCTATGGTACTGCTCTCTCTTCCCGTTTGAAGACCCTTGGAAACTCAACTGTTTTGTGCAGGGTCCTCCCCATGTTCCATGC
Organism: Boletus semigastroideus; assembly: GCA_038090295.1. Taxonomy (NCBI): domain Eukaryota; kingdom Fungi; phylum Basidiomycota; class Agaricomycetes; order Boletales; family Boletaceae; genus Boletus; species Boletus semigastroideus. The sequence goes on from JBBPMK010000096.1 coordinate 58,179, forward strand.
TGCCGGATGGACCTTTCCATGGGCCAATGTGTTTGCCTGTGCAACCCAAGTATGTTTTTGATCCTTCGTGTTTCTTCTCTCATCGACATCTCTGCCTAGATCACCATTCGGCAGGTCGATTATCCGCAGATTTGGAAGCATCTACTCAATTCTGGTGTCACGCATTACTGCGGTGCGCCCACAGTCCAGGTCTGCATTTTCCGACACAACTCATCTCAACAACATGACTGATTTGATCTAGATTGGGATTGTCAATGATCCCTCGAAGCAACCATTGCCACATCCTGTTTCTGCCATCATTGCTGGGTCCGCACCAACTGCTCAGTTGATCGGTCAGCTTGAGCAGATTGGGATCAAGCCCGTCCATGTATATGGTCTTACGTGAGTCTCCCCCTCTCACTCTCTGCCTGGTTGTTTGACGCGATGCCGTGGTTCAAGTGAGGTGCGCCAGTCGGTCATTCAGAGAGACTATAGTTTATCTTGCTCATAGACGTATGGACCCTTCACGCGGTGTTACGATCAACCCGCCTGGACATCCCTGTCCCCGGAAGACCGTGCGAAGCTGATGGCACGCCAGGGACAAAGCTTTGCCACCGCTCAGAACGTCCGAGTTGTCTATCCTCCAAAGCATGATGACGACCAAGAACTCGTTGACGTCCCCAAGGACGGAAGTACCGTCGGTGAGATCGTCACACGCGGCAACATTGTCATGAAAGAGGTGGGAGGTTACCATCCAGTTTCATCGCCTTACCAACTCACACCGTTTCACAGTATTTCAAAGATCCAGAAGCTACCCGCAAGGCGTTCAGGGGAGGGTACTTCAACTCTGGCGACCTTGCGGTGATGCATCCCAATGGTGTCGTGCAGGTCATGGACAGAAAAAAGGACATCATCATCTCTGGCGGAGAGGCAAGTGCAGTGTGCTGTTGATTCCGTAAGAATGATGTTGATCCTGCGGTAGAACGCATCAAGCCTTGCCATAGAATTAGGTATGACCAGCTCCGCCATGTCGTTGGCCCAGCTCACATCGTTCTCCAAGAACTCGCAAGCCACCCGCACGTCCTCGAAGTGTCGGTCGTCGCGAGGTCCCACCACATGTGGGGTGAGCGCCCAATGGCTTTCGTGATTCTCCGACCACAACACGCCCACACGTGGGCTGAGAATCACGCAGGATTCGAGGTGGAGTTGAAGCATCATGCGCGCACACGTTTACCAGGGTTTGCCAGTCCTGAGTGGGTTCAAGTGGTAGATAAACTCCCGGTAACATTATCTTATCCACCTCGACCTGATGATTATGCTCATACTTGTCATGATAGAAAACATCCACCGGCAAAATCTTGAAAACGGATCTACGGAAGATGGTTGCAAAACTATGAGATGGTCAGTGGTGAATCAGACAGGTATCATAGGTATCTGCGACTGTGCACGGCTTGTTAGGTATATAATGAATGACGATGTGAAGAAATAGTGGGACGCTCTAAGAAAAAGAATGGATATGAATACGCGCTTACTCGTCAGGAGAGAGTCTGAGAATCCTAAACGCGCCACCATTACGCTCGCAAACGTAAAGGTCGTTACCAGTACGTCCAAGAAAAACGATTTCATCAACAAATTCTTGATCGCCATCGTTGACAGCTGTGAAATCGCTCCTGGCCGGAGGTTTTCCTGGGGGATAGCTCCCCTTCCTTCCTAAATAACCTGTCTTGGCCCTTGCGGACAGAGCGGTACCGCCGGTGGACGAATCGACAGGTGTCCCTATCTTCCATACAAAAGGTCCTCGTCTGTTGACGTTCGAAGGCGGTGGAAGAAAATATGGTAGGACCGTGCGAGACTCATCCGCCGGCCTGAGCAGCGCGTCGCCAAGATCCATGGCCTCAAGACCCCCTTGCCGCATAGCAACAATCACAGAACGGTCCTTGACATCAAAAGCTTCCAGTCTCTTGATGTCACCCATTCGTGGTGCATTTGGCTTCGAGTCGACTTCGTCATCCACACTCCACATGAATCTTCCTCGGAGCACCGACCGTCCACGCGCATCCACAATAGACGTACTATGCCCACCACGAGAAGAAAAGAAGAGTGCTGGCGGACCAAAATGCCGGGGCTGAACAAGAAGCGAGATGGGCGGAAGCAACGGTTTACATGCATCGGATAACGGCGGGGAAGGTTGTATAACTGGAAGCGGTGCGGCCGAACGGAACGGGTGGACTGGATCGACGCACTGCTGTCTGAGGTCTCTGAGTAGAGCATATTCGTCGTCCTCCTCTTTCCGAACAGGAAGATCGGGCGGGAGCAACCCGTCCTTGTACCAAGCCTGCATTAAACTCGTTTTCCAAGGTCCTGGATCATTGTGAATAGAATTTTTCCGGACATCAAGAGGTATAACGTACCATGAACAACGCCTTTAGGATCGCGGTAGAACCATTTCGATGGAGGTGCTGGTGCAGGCATGGGTAATCCAGGTGGACTGAATTGGATAGACGCAAGATTTCTGCCATCCCCATACGTGTCTGGTTCATGCTCGGCACGATAACCGAGAAAGGAAGCATATGTTGGTGGGATGATGTAGTCGTCAGCAATAGTAGCAAGAGGGATTTTGGGCGCAAATGAGAGCTGTTGGAATGTTGTATAAGGTCCAACCTGGGTTGAAGTGAGGGCAACCAATTCTTCGGCATGTGCCAAGGCAGAATCGTGTGCGGCACTACCCGTTGGGGTGTTGGCGGCCTCGGGGAGATGTGCAAGGGAATCGTCGCGCGAAAGTGGAGGATCCTGACCGGGTGGTACGGCGACACCGACGCTAAGGTTGACGTTGTCTTCGTCCTCAAGAACTTGTGGATCGGTATCAAAAAGGTCAGTCTGGCCATTTCGGATTTCCCTCACCCTCCGCCGAGCAGCTCTTCGCTCAGCGCGCCCGATACGAACTTCTCGCACCCTCACTGTGGCAGGTTCTAATCCGAAAACATTCTGAGAAAATACCAAAAAGACCTCCACGAGATCGTCGCCTTGTAACTGCAATTCCAAGGACTTGGGAGAATCTGGAAGAATAAAAGTACGAGAGAGGCCAAGAGCTGTTCTGTATGTTCCAGCAAACAGCTCCACCTTCTCGCCGTTCTCTCCACAGAGAATGGCTAGGAAACTACCTACAGATTAACATGGAGCGACTTGCAGTGCGTTCACCATACCTTTTCTTCTGAGTCTCGACCGCTTTAATCAGAAGCGATCCCTTGGTTCCAGGAAGTTTGACGTATTCTAATTTAGGGGGTGGGGCCTGCGGAGTCGGGGGAGGCTGGAGGTTCTTTCCCGAATCCGCATCCATGTTCTTGAGTAAACGCGCCGAGGTCCGGTCATCTGGCCTGCGGGAGCTAAACGCAGTGCTAAAAAATCGAGGAAAAAGACGATTCGAAGATGCTGAACCCACGGTGGAAGGGAGAGTAGGGATATGTGGAACTGAGCTAGCAGGTGGAACGCGGAAGCCACTAGAAGAGGGCGATCGGACGACTGTCGCCACTGAAGACCGTGTGCGGGTAGAGTGCGAACGGGTAAGAAGTCTTCCTTCACTTCCGGGTATCGCTGGGGGAGCTGTTAACACTGGGGGATTCAAGGGCATATCACTAGAATCTGGGGGTGTTCTCATATCTTGGGACCCGGTGGAATTGAAGATACTTGATAGAACAGACCAACGTCGTCTTCGTCTTTCCGGTCGACTGGAGATGCTGCGACTGTAAGAGGAGAGCGCATCCGGAAAGGAAGACATGGCATTAAAACCATCTTCACTTATTGCTGGAACCGATGCGGGAATGAGGATGGGCTCCTGAGGTCGAGCAGTGCCTATGGGAGGTAATTCGGGGAGTCTGCTTTCCAGCAGAGCTTGCACAAGCGTAATACGTTCACCAGGAACAGTAGCATTATCATCGTCATCTTCGTCAGGATCCACATCAGGAGAAAGCTGTGGTTGTGATCGTTCATGAGAGGTGTGAATGGTGTCACTCTGATTGACCGTAGGTGAAGCCTGCTGGATTATTAGAGCGAAGAATGGGGGAGATCTGCATGACGCACAGGACCCAGGTTCGTGCGGGAAATATTTACACCAAAGTTTGGTAGACAATTCCTCCGGTGGGACTGAATGGCATGGGTTCGAACTGGAAGCGCAGCGGCGGTGCCACTCATGGTATGATGATGGTCATCGTTCCTCGGAGGTGGAATAGAGCTTGTCCTCTCATCCAGTGCTTGACTCCCACTTGCCCCGGCCGTTAACATGTCAATAGCCTCGTCGTCGCTAGCTTCTTCGAGCCAGTCAGAGTTCTTTGATACGTCTGGTACATCCGGGACAATGACAGTGGCCGTATTAGATATTGAAGGGGACAGCGGTGGAACGGAAGGAACGACGACTAGAGATAGTGATGACCGTCTGGAACGAGTGATGTTCACTGAAACCGTAGATTGCTGATTTCGTAAAGGAGGGCGATTGTCTGGTGCGCTAGTGTAAGGCGGAGGTTGGCCAACAGGAGGAAGCGAGGAAAGAGGCTGAATTGTCGGCGGCCGTGGCTTCTTTGGTGTGGCAGAACCGGTCATTGCAGAGGACTTGAACGTAAATTTGCCATTTTGTGGTACTTCGGCAATTGGAGGAGTCGATAATGATAACTTGGGCCGTTTTTCAGATGAATGCCGTTGGTCAATGCTCGAATTCCCGGAACCAGCCCTCTTGGACTCTTCCCTGCGTGACCGCTCTCGTTCTCTACGAACTTCGACGTCAATGCGCCACTCGACGGCTTTCTTAACTTCCTCTAAGGCGTATACTCGAACGCCATCTCTGCGGCCGGCTATAGCTACCAACACACCACGATGCTCCATCACGACGACGCTTTTGAAAGCGACCCTACGCACGAGAGCATATGGCTGAGGAGCAGGGGGAGAAGTGAGAGGAAGAACGTCCAAGCCTTGTGCGTGACAAAGGAGGAGATAATGGGGTGGCAAAAAAGCCCCACTTGCGGGAGGAGAACTGAAATGGGAAGGGAAAAGGTCAGGGGTGATCGAGGTTAATGAGAGGCCGAGTTCGTGAAGGGAGGGTGGAGGTAGTGAGGGCGGGGGTGTCTGTGACCGGACGGGGACGGGAGAGGGAATCCTCGATCCTGCTGGGGACTGCACAGCGACGGGGGTCGTTGGGAACTCTTCATGAGTAGGTTGAGGGTTGTGTGATGCGATGGTGTCACGACGGTGAATAAGATGTGAGAAAAAGCCGGAGAGACGATTGTTGAAGCGGAGTGGCTAGGTGGAAGGTGAGCGTTTTGAGTGCAATAGGGCACGTAAATTTACCTCTATGGCCGAACGTCGCCTGCTAGGACGATCTGGTGCTGGGTCCGGTGGGTCCGGTGGCACGACGGACGACTGGTGAGCGGTGTCAGAGGAGGGGGGAGATCGAGCGGTCGAGGGACGTTGAGGAGGAGAATGTGGTGTCGCGACATGGCCAACGGGGAGGCTGTGAACGCTGGCTGTCCCGACGTGGTCGTCTGTTGGATGCGATGGATCCTTGGGGTGATCTGAGGGTGCGGGACCGTCGTCGTCTGTCATGATGATGGACCTTGTCACACGTTAACTTTGTCACGCTACCATGTTCGAATAATATGTCATGTCACACGTGAACTTTGTCACGCTACCATGTTCAATTCGTGCGTATCTCGGACTCGTACTAGCAAAAGATGGCTTCATGTCAATCCTTCATTCACCCATCTAAACGCCGTCACAACCGACGACCTCGCTCACTTTGCCAGGTTACTCCCACCCAACGCGATTCTTTCCACCCTCGCCCCGAATTCAAACTCGCCCGACGATCTCTCTCCTTACAATGTAGACTGGATGGGAAAATACCATGGCCGTGCAACCACAGTACTCCGTCCCCGCACCACACAACAAGTCAGTGACATCGTAAAGTCCTGCGCCAGTCGCCGCATCGGCATAGTTCCCCAAGGTGGCAACACTGGTCTCGTCGGCGGTAGCATCTCTTTACAAAACGAAATCGTCCTTAGCTTGGGCGCTATGAACACCGTTCGCTCTTTTGACCCCGTATCCGGTATCTACTCAGACAACTCTCCACGAAACCCAACCAACCTGCCTTTTCGACAGGTATCTTGGTCGCAGACGCCGGATGCATCCTCGAGTCTCTCAGCGACCACATCGCTCCCCACAATCATATCATGCCCCTCGACCTTGGCGCGAAAGGAAGGTCCGTACTCCATTTCTTCCCGTTTCTCATGCTCACCCGACTCCAGTTGTCAGATAGGTGGAAATCTTTCCACGAATGCGGGAGGTCTCCGGCTGCTGCGTTACGGTTCCCTCCACGGCACCGTGCTCGGTCTCGAAGTTGTCCTTCCAGATGGTACAGTGCTTGACCAGCTGTCCACTCTACGCAAGGACAATACCGGTTCGTCCTCTTCTCCGTGCCAGACAGTCCTAGTCATCTCAGTTCTCTACTTCAGGCTACGATCTCAAGCAACTGTTCATTGGTGCAGAAGGAACGCTCGGTGTGATCACGGGTGTCTCCATTCTCACTCCGCCGGCACCCCAAGCATCCAACAATATTTTCTTGGCGTTGCCACACTTCAAGAATGTCCTCCCCCTTTTTCAAACCGTGAGGCGACAATTAGGCGAGATTTTGTCCGCTTTCGAGTACATCGACCGCACCGCCTATGATATGGGCCTTGAACATGGTCTAGGACCCATCCTCAATCCGGACGAAGTCGGTGATGCACAGTGCTTTGTCCTTGCCGAGACAAGCGGTGGGAATCATGAACACGATTTGGAGGTAATTTACCCATCTCCGTCCGTCGGCCGCTGGCTAAACGGAAGGGTTGTGCCTAATAACAGAAACTAAACAGCTTGCTTGAAAGTTTGATGGCAGCTGACGACCCTCTCATTTATACTGGAACTCTCTCACAGTCTCCAGGTCAATTCGCATCACTCTGGGCACTGAGGGAAGGCTTGACAGAATGTGTGCAAAAGGAAGGTAAACCGTACAAGTACGATGTATCAGTTCCCCTTGCGGTTTTCCAAAGTGTAGTGGACACCGTCCGCGAACATTTAATCTCAAAGGAGCTTTACGGCGATCATGGAATCTCGAAAGTGATGGGATACGGACATGTTGGTGACGGTGAGCACTTCTGCTGCGATTGGCCGGGTTGTCTCGTCCTCAACTCCTTGCAGGGAACCTTCACCTGAATGCTATCGCCAAAAATGGTTATCGTCCTGAACTGGAAGCCGCCCTTGAACCATTCATATATGAGCTCGTTGGTGCGTTCTGGCGTTGTCCCTCGCGAAATGTGGCTGAGCGTATACATGATGCGCAGCTTCTCACAAAGGTTCTGTATCTGCCGAACATGGTATTGGGTCGATGAAAACGAGCGCCTTGCGATACTCGAAGGACGATGTCAGCATAGAGTGGATGAGGAAAATTAAGCAGGTCTTTGATCCATTCAACATCATGAACCCTGGCAAGGTCCTACCATCTATACAAGACTCGTCATATTCCAACCTTGTTCATAACGCAACTTGATCATGTCGGTGATTTCATCGATGAGCGCAGATGTGACATTATATATGAAGGCCACGTCCGCCGTCGTCTTAGCACTTTTACTCTTGAACTCTAGAAATGTATCGTTTACCTGGCTCATTCTAACGTCGTCTGATCGCATCCCACTCAGGTCGCTGGCGACTGCGGTACGCCCTGACGCATGTCGGAGTAATACTAACAGCAGCCAAGGGGCAGGTGCTCTAGGGCATGGGGGGCTATCCGAGCAGCAACGTCGCAACGATAGGGGAAAGAACGTTGGTAATATCATCGGAGCCACAAGGTTTAGGTCATGTTGACGCGCACTCGGGTTGCGTTGAAGAATTCCAACGTTTCCAAGGAGCATTCCAGACGTGTCATGGAAGACGTGGATCCCTGAGCGACGCGCGTACACGATGGAGGGTATTGTAAGATGTATCGCCGTCTGTCCACCGAGCTTGTGCTTTATTTTCTGAGCAAGACAAATACGGGGTCACCGAGAACGACGCCAGCCATGTGCCGAAAAGACCCTGTCAGTGACAACAGTAGACCTCCAAACGATGCGTACACAGTCCTGTGCAAAGGCTCAGTGCCCGTTCAACGTATTCTGGAGCTCACCATACACAATCTCCCCTCCCCCATCGAATTTGTACACCTGCCACAGCTCGTTCATTAAAGCCTGTCTCGTCATGACGCGCTCACTCACCTTTCCATACATCACGTAGTCGTACTCTTCCTCTAGGCCTTTCACGCCTTTCCCATCAGGTCTCCAAACATTTCTGTCCTTGTCCTCTGCCTCCGCACCGTCGCCTCCTCCGGACGGGAGCAAGGATGAAGCAAGTGCCATAGCGAAACTCTGGCCTTCGGCAAGAGGAAACAGCTCAACGTTGTAATCCAGAGTCATGTCCATGTCGTAATTTTTCGAGCGAGCATATAGCCGTGACACTGGCCGTCGGATTAGTACGTTGCTAGTCACTGCGTAGATCTCTACCTCTGTCAAATTTTTTACCCTCCTTGTCGATTGCATTGATAGTAAATATGTCGTCAAATACGATGTTCGATGAGGCTGATGACATGATGGTTGGCAGTCGCTGACGAAGCACAGTGGACTGTGTTCTACTGTTGGGAATTGGGCAATGCCCAATAGCAACCCGACCACAGTCAAGTGAGAGCGAGTGTATAAGCCACTCGACTATATTGATTATCTGAGCCATTCAGTAGCTACGGTATATAGATC
>JBBPMK010000097.1:296-66465 GCA_038090295.1 Boletus semigastroideus
ATCTGCCGCGACCCGCTTATACTCCATCGCTCGTCGACGCGTCGGCTGCAGCTGGAACAGGAGCGCACCAAACGGTTGTCCAAGACGGGCAACGAGCCGCCGTGCGGCCGTCTCCCTGTCCACCGGTTTGATGTCGACTGCATGGCGCGATGGCGATGCGCTATCTCGTCCACCCGTGGCTGGACACGCTTCCGGAGCACGCACACGTGCACGGCGAGGACGATGACGCCGACAACGGGCCATCGTCAGCGACCTCATCCGCGAGAGGTCCTGTCGCGTCCTCACGTCCACCGTCCCAAACACAACCGTCTCCGCGCGGTATGCTAAAAAGGGGGGGAGTTTGAAGGCAATGCAGGGGAGCGTCATCCGACTCTCAGCGAAACGAGGCGTCACAAGGTCGGTGAGACGGTCGTACAACGTCAAGGCCATGTCGATGTCGAAGGAGGGAGTACAAAGCCTAGCGACGATATCTACCATCTCGGCATCCGGAATAGGTGGAGGGAGATGTAAAGTTGCCAGTTCGTTAAAAACGGCGATACGTGCAGGCAGACAAGTGTTAAAAGGGCTCGCATCCCCGGTCCATGCAAGCGCACTCACATCTCCGGATCGAGTGACAATGTTCGCCAACAGACGTCCGAGACGCCTCACCTTCACCGTATATCGCGGGTATACCGATCACAGAGAAAATGCCAAGCAACGAATAGGCGGCGTCTTCTACCCACGTCGTCTCCCGCGTCGACGCAAGGCGCAGTTTTGCTCGGATGCTGTTCAACCCTGGACGAAGTACCATCAATTGCCCTACAGATACCCCGGTGGCCTGCTCCATCTCTGCAATGATTTCTGGAGATGCCTTGTGGTTTGGCATGTCGAGGTCTCGATAGACTGTCCAATCCTGGGTGTAAAAGCGGACGACCTTGGCAGCAATACACTCTTGGAGTGTCCACGCTCGAGTATTCCAGGTGCAACCTGCGAGAGCATCGCACGATGATAACGGGCGAACCCCACGGAGGAAAACCATCACCATCGCAGCATTCTGGTACCACTTGAACATGGCCACCAACGCCTCTTGGAGCACGAAATTGTCCGACTTATCGATACAACACGTATCGCTCCATGCCCAGTGAAATCCAGCGTCTCGAGCAATGTTGCAGAATGATCGCAACTTGTCGTGTGTCAAAGAGGTCCCCAGGTCGTACACCGATATATGTTTCACCTCTTGGAAAAGCGGTTCGTTGTCTTCCCATTTGTGCGACAGCATCACATAACGGAAGTACTCTCGCACTTCACGCTTGATCCGGGCGCGGTCGATGCCGGTCGTCATCGAAAATACAAGCTCTTTTGCGACTGGACTGGATTCAAACGCGGCTAGCTGCTGGGCTCTTTCATGTAGGCGGCCGGTGGCAGTGTTGATGAGGAAACGCGGCGAACCACGTAGGATCCGTTGGACAACTTGGCGAATCGTCGCTCGTATTCTCGTTGGGCCATTGTACCGGTCAGCTTGCTCTATGAAATAATGTCAATAGGTCTTCTTGATCGCAATAATGATGAAATTCACGCTGAACTTTTGGATCGACTGACTCCGCCATCTTCAATAGCATCATCCCAAACGCATCGATTGCACCGTCATAGTCTCCTGCCTTGTGCAACACCGCATACTTTATCTGGTATCCCCACGGCGACGACGAGTCAAGCGAAATTGCCTGATACAATGATGACATGTCAGCAAAATTTATCTGCATCAAGTGAGAATAAATGACCTGGTTTGCATCATCTAAAGCCTGTCTTCAGGATCCACTTTCTAACCATGCTCTGCTTCGCTTGACAAGAATAGCTTGTGAAGAAGGAAGAGACAATACGGTGGAATAGTGGGATATGGCCTCGTCGTATCGCTTGGCGTCCATTGATACATCTCCGAGATGCTCCAGGCTCTCGAAGCAACGTTGGCTGAAGTCTGTCACAAGACGTCCCTGTCGACAAATGCAATACATAGGATGCATTGGCCACTCACGAACGGCCCACTCGAGATGCTCAGCCTTCAATTCGTGGAAACACTCGACTGCATCCTTCACGCGACCTGCTGCATACAAGGCTTCACAGAGACGTTGTATAATCACAAATTCCAGATCATCAAATTTCCATCCAGCCATCTGCAATGGACGAGCGATGAGTCAAAGCGTTGTAATGCATACTCGAATGACTGTATCGCACCGCCGTAGTCAATGCGTTCCATTTGCAAGTTTCCAACGAGAAGATGCATGTATACCTTGTCCAACTGTCAGTTGTCACATTCTCCATGTAGTAGGATGTCATACACGCGCCTGGACAGTGTAGCAAGTTGAGTCGGATAGGACTATAGCGATAAGGTCGTCGAGGCGGGATTTCGCATCTGGATTCTGTCCGGCTATGAAAACGACGATAGCCTACATGGCATGAACAAGTGAAGAGGTAACTGAGGTAATTGAATGTCAAAGGTACAAACCTTGATCAAGAGAAGGAAAGTAACATGAGATGAATGGAAGTGCTCGAATGCAATGTCACAGGTCCGGTAAGCTTCGTCCCGTTCACCCTTGCCAACCTGGGCCACACTTTTTGCAATGAAGCTGATGACGGACGGCTGAATATTGATAGCCTTGGCCCAAGTTAGCACCCGAGATAAGGGGTAACAAAGCGATAAGCACCCTCTCCGCATCTTGGAACGCCGCATCCCACAGTTGAAGGCGAGCTCGAACAAGAGCCCGACTGGCAAGTACATGAGGACTGGAGTACTGAGGTGCGGTGATTGCCATGGTCAATGACGCGTCCACGTCTTCGAGTTGATCATGTTTCCACGAATCCAGGGCGGCGTCGTCAATCTGGATGTCAGGTCGCTGAAGGGTAGGATGTAAACTCATCACAAAGTCCTCGACACTTTGATCAGGTGCTATGGAAGTGAGGGGTGGATGAGGTGGAGTGATTGAATCCTACGGGAAACGGAGATCGATTCAGATCCTAATGGAGCCAGCCATGAGACTCACGATAATGGTCAGTAGATCTTTAATAGTCATTTTCCCATCCATTCTACCACTGGCAATCGCGAGAAATCGGTCATCGGGAGAGAATGCGATGGAACGTATGTCTTGATCAAGTTCGATTAGACCGAGCTGGGCGTGTGTCGACGTGTCCAAAAACATAATGGTGCGCCGAGCAGCGTATGCGATGAACCTCCCATGTTTGGACAGGGTGATACACGAGTGACTGTTGTCACAGGGAACTCGCCATTCTGTGACTGCTGTCCCAGTGGAGGTGTCGAATCGCTTGATTGTATTGTTAGATACGATAAACAGGTAGTCATCGAACCAGACAACACCGTCGTTGTACTCTGGAGTTACGTCGAGTTTGATATCGACAAGCAAACGACCGTCATTGATGTCCCAGATTCGAACAAACTCTTTCTGAGTGCTGTTGCAATGGGAGTTCCCTGTGGCGAGATCTTGGCTGCAACAGTGTCCTTGCAGACCCAGAGTGTTCGTAGCTGCTTCCGAATTGCGAGATCCCAAAGGATGGTCGAGCCGTTGGAAGACGACGAGGCGAGTCGCTTCCAGTCGGGCGAGAAATCGACGGCGATGATGGGGCTGCAATTCTCCTTGTACTCCAAGACTTGTTGGTACGCCTTTGCGTTCCACAGGAGGACGTCGCCTAGGAAGGTCCCAGCTACGATCCATTTGCCATCTCTCGACACAGCGAGACAGAAAGCAGTGTACGTGGTGGGAATGGCTGCTGTTTTTTTGCCGTCTTGAGCTCGCCACACTCCAACCCCCTTTGCACCTCCGCTCACTATATACTCCCCATTTGATGAGAATGCCACCGCGCGCAATTTGCGACGCTGATTTCGACGGATCCCGAGCGCACTTACCGAACAGTCAACAGAAATACAAACAAACTTGTCAGTGCGCGCACCAGTCGACGTGATGTACCAGAAGGTCGGGGTTCGTACTACGTATACACGCACAAACAATCGCATCGCGAAGCGCTTCCCGATTAACCATCGCTGATGCCTTTGGAGATATTGTACACCGTCATGATTGACAAACATACTATCAATCTGACTACGGAATTTAGCCGCAAAAAATTGCCACTGACGAATCTTGAGTCCCGCAGTGACCCGGGGCAAGTCCACCGACCTTCGACTTTCAAGTTTTCAAGGACTCGCGCGTGATATCACTGGCACTCTCCTACTTCATTCGTTCATTGCACGTTCCTGCCCTCTTCCTTGCCCACGCATGTTGTTCTATAATTTTACAGATGTCTTGATGTCGCATTGTGAACGCTCCTACTAAGTTTGTGAAACTCGTGGGTTGACTGGGTACTCAGGAATTGTCTAGGCTTGTCCAAAGAACATTATCTGTTTGTCTGTTCATCCGCGCGCGTTTCCAAAAGTTATGACAGTTAATCTAGCTGTTCTCGCGCCGACTATCGCCATAGTTACTATCCCGCATCTGCCAGTGGTGACCCCAGTTTGCACGTTGTAGGTGACACTTGTTCACAAGCAACGCGCCATTCTTCCCAGCTTTGAACCGCTAGGATCATGCACCGCAGGAATACACTTCTGCTTAACGGTGTCAGTTGATGCCGCTATGAACGCTTGATGCCGACGACCGTGCGGACACTCTCTTTACTGACCAATGTCATCGAAATGTGTATGTTGTACATTTTTTCTCGCTCGACATCCCTTCAGGCTGGAGTAACGAGTTTCTCCAGATCAATCAGCTGTCCGCCACTCTTCAATGATGCTTCGATGATCGCTACGTCTCGAAGTGCACCCCTTGGACTTCCTGCTCCATCGTCCTTACCATCTAGCGCCGCCGCAAAGAAGCTCGCTAATTCTACCTCGACACCCCTGGTTGACTCATCAATCACTTCTTCCCTCTCTGGGCCGTCTTTTCCATCTGCATCCCGGGTCGTAGACCTGATGGTCACACGGAACACGGTCTTGTCGTCTCCCATCACTGGATCCTTTACCTCTGTATTGTCTACGGTGAGATATCCGTCTGTGCCTGTGATGACGATGCCACTGCTGATGGACGAGAGTGATTCTGTAGGCGCCGCAATACTCCACTCGAGGATGCCGTGTGAACCGTCGGCACATTTGATGAGTGAATGGAGCGTATCTTGAGGTGCGAGCCAGTCCACGTTCAAGGAGGTGAATCCTGAAAGATACGTCATGGGACTAGGAAGAATGACTCGTAACGCAGCCGCTGAATGCTGAACAGGCGCGAGTCAAACTTGTGACCAAGAGAAGATAGAGGTCGGACGTACAACACCTCCATCGAGCTACAGACACGAGGTGGACCATGTCAACTCGATTCATACGTCCGCCACAGCTTCGACTTACCAGAAATCCACCTTGATACTGATGTTTCCTGGTCAGAACATATCATCGAGCGCCAAACTTGAACCACTTACGTCGGGAACCGTACGCCAAGGCGTATTGTACCACTTCGAGTCCTTATCCATGCGGCCGACGTTTCGCAAACTAAAGAAGATCACCTTCCCGATCTTTCCAGCGCGGATCGCCTGTGCTGCAGTAGTGTGTCCCGGCTCAACTTCCCAATTTTCTGCAACCCTCCAGACCAACCCTTTGGGCTTGTATTCCGCCTCGTAAGTTGCAATTAGTTTTAGTCCAGAGGCTACATCTGGTGCCACTGGTTTTTCGCTGATGACGTGTTTTCCGGCTACAAGGGCCTTGAGGACGATCTCGGGTTGTACGGTAATGGGAAGTACAACGATGACGGTCGAAATGTCCGGTCGGGCGAGCAAGACGTCGACGTTTGCTGCTGGATCACCGTCATGGTAAGCGTCTGGTTTGTGGCGGAGGAGAACGGCCGCTTCGTCTGCAAGCTCGTTCACGCTCTTCTCCGATCTCGAATACACCGCTTTGAGTGGTGGGGCGAGAGATCCGAGCGCTTTGAGGGCGGGTAGATGAGCTGTGAACGTGACCGCGACGTGGTGAGTATGAGTGTGCAAGATAGGTTTCTATTCACCTTCTTTGGCGAAGATACCGCTTCCAAGGATGGCGACGCCGGTGTTCGCTGCTCTAGACATGATCGTTGGTACTGATTCAGGGTGGGGAACGTCTGTCAACAAAAGGGCCTTGTACTGATCGAGTTTTGGGACCGGATCGTGGGTACCGGTAAATTGTCGGAGAGGCAGAAGGGCGTCCGGGCCGTCGTTCGGCACTTCCGGGGAAGGGACGTTAGTCACAGCGGTGTTCCGCCAACGCCTTTTGCTTTCACAAGGTAAACCGATTTATCTTTCGTCTCGCCTATTTTCTCACCAAACTTGTTCTCACAGCACTAATACTACCACTCCTCGGTCAAATGTCGGTCTTTCCTCTGTTTTCTGACTGTTGCATGTCCCCAGGCACCTGAGCGATACCAGCGCGCCAGCACGTTTAAGAGGCTCGAGGAACGATGCTCCGCCCATCTCTCGCAACTTGCACTGTAACCTTTGCACTCAAACTACCATGTCCACGTCCGGCACAGTCGCTGACAAGCTACGCCGTGCCTTCATTTGGGGACTCGCTACTGGCAAGTCGCTCTCGTCCGCTCACGCCCAGTTACTCATATTTTCTCAGCCAGCTTTCAGATCGAGGGCTCGACCAACGTCGATGACCGTAGCAAGTCTATCTGGGACGACTTTTGTAAGCAACCCGGAAAGACGTTGGACGGCCGCGGCGGCGATGTGGCCACGAACTCACACAAGCTTTGGAAAGAGGACATTTTGCTCTTAGCACAGTACTCCGTCAAGTCGTACCGTTTTTCGATCTCGTGGTCGCGCATCATTCCGCTGGGCGGTCGCAACGACCCCGTGAACCCTAATGGCATCGCGTGGTACTCTAATTTCATTGATGTCCTCCTGGAGCACGGTATTGTCCCGTTTGTGGCATGTTTTAACACCGTGTTCGCTTGGATGGTTGCCGCTGACTCGGTGTGCACAGACCTTGTATCATTGGGACTTGCCACAGGCGCTGCACGACAGGTATGGCGGATGGTTAAACAAGGAGGATCTCGTCCAGGATTACGCTCGTTATGCTAGGGTACGTGTTTGACTCAATTTTCTCAACGGGTAGTTCTAATATCGTCTGCATGTCAAGGTGTGCTTTGAAGCGTTCGGTGACAGGGTCAAGCACTGGTATGTGCCGCACTGAATTGTTGTTTATTCAGACCCTAGGCTTACTATAAACGGGCTTTGGTGTATTGCCATCCTTGGGTATGGCAGAGGTGTTTTTGCCCCCGGGCGATGCAGCGATCGCAAGCGGTCTCAGGAAGGTGACTCGGCGACAGAACCATGGGTGTAAGTGATTTCTAGTTGAATATTTCGCAAGCTTGATGGTTCTATTCGCTAGTGTCGGGCACAATGTAATTCTTGCGCATGCGCACTCAGTCAAGGTGTATCGCGACGACTTCAAGGCAATCCAACAAGGCGAGATAGGTATCACGTTGGATAGTGATTGGACGATACCCTATGATGATAGTCCCGAGAGTGCGCACATGTCGATCTTTTATTTTTCCCGTAGGCTCATGTGCTTTCACTCTAGATATAGAAGCTGCTCAGCATGCCCTTGATGTATCTATTGGTAAGGTGCGTTGTAACAGCGCGTGGTTTCACTCGACTTACGGAGATATATTGCAGGATAGTTCGCCGTATGTAACCGTCGAATTTACAAATGGGTCAACTCACCCAGACGTGTTATGGGACCCGATCTATCATAGGCACTATCCGGCGTACCTGAAGCGGATACTTGGGGATCGTCTTCCAAGCTTTACGGTCGAGGAGCTAGCGGTTGTCAAAGGTTCTTCGGGTTTTTATGGTATGAATACCTATACAACGAAATTGTGCCGTGAGTGTTGTCCTCATATACATACAGCACGTAGTCCGGGGGCTGACGTATCCATCAGGCGCCGGTGGTAACGACGAGTTTCAAGGTTTTGTGGAGTATACCTTCACCCGACCTGATGGTACCCAACTAGGCACGCAAGGTGTGTCATCGTTGTGATCATATCCATGTTGACTTCTTATATTGTCCGAAACTCTCTCAGCCCACTGTGCGTGGCTGCAGGACTGTGGGTTGCCGGTCCATCGAGCTGGGAAATGAATTCTGACACGACCGCTATGTTTGTAGATCCCCGGGGTTTCCGCGCTGTGAGTGTTTTCCGTCCCTGATCTCCATTCTTACCTATGGAAGGTATGGATGTATTAATTGTTCCGTTCGACGCCGCGTTCATTCCGTACAGCGTTACAGACTTCCCATCTAGTGCGTTCATCGCTCCGTCCTCGTTTGACTTTCTAACTTTTTCGCCAACGTTACCGAGAATGGCTTTGCCGTCAAGGACGAGAACTCGAAACCGATACTGGAAGCCCTTCAAGACGATGATCGCGTTGCTTATTTCAAGGGTACCACTGCGTCGCTGAAAGCGGCCGTGCTCGAAGACGGCGTAGACGTTCGTGCATACTTTCCGTGGAGTAAGTTTTGTGGTACATGGTCCGAAAGGATGTCGCTCATGGTTGCCAGGTTTTCTCGATAATTTTGACGTAGCCTCGACGAGCACTCTCGAAGACTCGAACAAGAAAGCCCACTGCACGCAGGGCTGACGGGTACCTCGCTCGATTTGGGGTGACGTATGTCGATTCTACGACTCAGAAGCGGTATCCCAAGGAGTATCTACGTCGCCATCCCGACTCGGTTCACCTACTAACCGCCGGCAGTGGTTCGAAGAAAATATTGACTCTTGATCACGCAATAATCTTCTTGCACACCTGTAACTTGACTCATAACTACGCTGTATATTTTACGCAATCTGACCGACGTTTTACCTGGTGGCGACCTGTGGTTGGTTTGGTCACACGCTGTCACCGAGGTGGTTTTGAGGTGGTGATCAACATCACTAGCTATAGCATCTGAAACGCCAACCATTTTTATACAGTCTACCTTGAAAACCTTGGCTTCAATCCAACCCAACTAATTAGCTCGTCCGCAATGGCCAATTACCCCTACGCAGCGATGCCATCCCAGGCGACGACCCACTCCGACGTTGACCCCGACCAGTCCAACGACGACGACGTAGCCTGCAAGAAAAAGAAGACGACGAAGAGACGAAAAGTCAACCACGCGTGTCTTTATTGTCGTCGTAGCCATATGACGTGCGACGAGGGTCGGCCATGCCAGCGCTGGTGCGTGTGCGATCTCGCATCGTCGGTTCTCTCGCACTCCGTCCAACCGATGCCGTGTTGCAGCATCAAGCGCGAAATCGGCCATCTGTGTCACGACGAGCAGCGTCCGCCCAAGAGCAAGCAGGAAACGCCCGTACCCCCAAGCGGGAGCGAGACCTCGAGGATCATTCCCCGTACGCGATCCAATCATCGTGTCAACGATTCACGACTTAACTTTAGCCTGCACCACAGAACCCGTGTACGGAGGCGCTACGCTGCCCCAGCCATCGAGCTCGTCACCCTGGTCCATGAACGTGCCACAAAGTACTTTTTTGTACCAGCCAGAAACGCTCGGCAATGAGTTTTCGGTCCTGACGTGCGTCCGTGCGCTCGTTCGTTGTTGTTTTCTCGTTGACGTGACCCACCCGTCGTGGCATCAGCGACTTTTTAGAGACGCTCGACGACGGGTCGTTTTTTTCCTCGCCTCAGACCGTGACACCCTCGCTCATGGCGACCGCACCATACCCGGACTCGGCAGCAGACGCCGTCGCAAATACGTACGTCACGCAATCGACTACCGAACCCGTGCAAATGACGACCGCCGAATCGCATCCTGCGCCACCACCCGAGGAACCTACGCCCCCACTGCTCCCGTCGGCCACCAAAACTGAAAAATTTCTCCTCACCGCGGCGGACCAGGAGTCTGGGTCGAGGGACGAGCGGCTGAACCGCGTCATTCGCAGCAAGTACGAAGCAGGCTTGTTGAAGCCGTACGACTACGTCAAGGGCTACGCTCGCTTGTCGAGGTGGATGGATCGCAAGTAAGTCGTCGGCTATCAACGGCATGTCGTTCTCTGACGTATCTACGCCAGTGTGTCTCGACAATCCAAACAACAAATCTTACAACCGTTGTCCGTCCTCCGACCCAAGTTCAGAGTGAGTCCTAGGTTCTCGAGCTGAGCGTTACCTCACGCGTCATCACACAGGCGGTCGCACAGTCGCTTCGGGACATTGTTCGTGCTTTTTCTTTCATTCTCCGCCATCCCCCTTCTCACCTTTTTTGTTGATCAACATAGGATTTAGTATTTATTGAAGAAGCGTTCGAACGGCTCTTGCTCGACTATGACCGCGTCTTCTCGGCCATGGGTGTACCCGCATGTCTCTGGCGTCGAACAGGCGAGATTTACAAGGGCAACCGCGAGTTTAGCGAGTTGGTCGGCGTCGACGGGTACATGATGCGCGACGTGAGTCTCCTTCGTTTCGTTTGTTGACACGCCCACCAACGACGACCGATGCCTAGGGCCGTCTGTGTATATACGAACTCATGGCCGAAGAGTCCGCCGTCAACTATTGGGAGGTACGTCGCTCTTTTGACGAAGCATCGCGCGCCGCGGGGCTCACTCTCGAGGGACAGAAATACGGCCACGTCGCGTTCGACTCGACTCAGAAAGCGGTCTTGACTTCTTGCGTCTTACGGTATAAGCCGCTGATCAATGCCTCGTCCGACCGCAAGAAACCCGGAGGCGACGACGAGCCGAGCGAGGAAGGTTTCATCAACTGCTGTTTCTCGTTTACCATCCGACGAGATAAGTGGGGGATCCCGAGCATGATCGTTGGCAACTTCATCAAGTGTTGATGCCAGCGCCGAATCGTCCAAGTGGGCTCGTCGAACGTGCTGCGACTCGCTGCATACTACTTATTTATCAGATGGGATAGGTCTTTATTGTACCGTAATAGCCATGGATTCGATTGTCTACCAAGTCCATAATCTGGTCTCCAAGATTCGCACCTCGCTGCGTTCTCATAGATCTTGCGACCCGCTAATCTTGCTCTCATACTCTGGCCCAGCGCATATATGCCCATGAACAGATCAGACAGCTAACCAGACTGCAAACAATGACGACCAGTGCTTTGCGTTTCGAATTGTGCAATGTACACGACAAGAAGAAGCAATCCACTGACGCACGTACAGTATCCCTCCGAACGTTAGGTCACGTCAAGCACGCATACGTTCTCCAGTATGCGGTCAAAAGAGACATCCTCCAGCAACTGCACCCTGATACTGACGTCCGTCGCGACCCTCGCGTACTCGTTTTGCGATCCCTCTGCCAGCAGCAGGGCACCAAAGTCTTGCCGGAGACGTGCAGCAAGTTCCAACGCCTTCGAGCGCAGCTCGTCCGAGGCATCTCCTACCATTAGTACGGTACGACTCAGAACTCGTCCGACCAGAAGTAATTTAGACCGCTCACCTTCAAGAGTCTCGAAAGTAGTCGGGGGTGTCGTAGAACCCAGGAGAGCACGGATCCAAGGATGGACGAGGACGAGGTTCTTCGACAATGTCGATAGGTCGTCCATCGTCCCAACCTCGACGTCCTTCAGAGCACGCGTCTTCATGCGGTAAACGCCGGCATTGACGACCTGCAATTCGACACGAAATGCGATGCAGGGGAGACGCAGTCGCCTGTCGCTCATGTGCGGCACATCAAGGGCCATGAGTCGCTTGTACAATAGAATGGCATAGGTGTCCAGTTCTGGGAAGTAGGCTGGGATGTTCACCACCGGCGACGGTACATTGTATTGTGGCGTGTTGTATGGTCGGAGGTTGCCAGGGAGACAACTGTGGTATGTGCCGGAATGACCTATCCAATCAAGAACGACCACGTCCCCGGAGCGGGAGATGATTTGTTCCATAAGACGCCCAATAGCATAATCGGTTCCCTCGTCATACTTCGGTTGCATTGGGATATCGAATAAAGGGCACAGAGAATACGCAGCGTCCTCTGGTTTCGTTACTTGGCGAGGTGCGGCCAACTGAAGCTTCTCGCGCACGTCAGTGACCCCAGGCAGAAGTTTGTGCAGAGTCCCCGCGGGAATATTGGTTTTTGCCTGAATTTCTGCGACCACGATAGGTGCATATTTGTGGTTAGAGGTCCCCAGGTCATGATATGGTTTCCAATCGTCTGTATAGAACCAGACGAAACGGGCGGCGACATATTCATAAATGGTCCAAGACCGAGTGATCCAGACACTGTTTTTGACCGAGACAGGTAAAGACGGTTTGACCATACCGCGGAGAAGAACGATAGTGCGCCATGCGTGCTCGTACCAATCATAAAGGGATCTTGGTCTCTCTATTACAACCCCATGAGAGGGTGCGCTGAGACAGGACGTGTCCGACCAGGCCCAATAACACCCAGCTTCTCGTACGATATTGCAGAAGCGTTGCAGTTTGTCGACATAAGGTGGGGAAGTGAGATCGTACAATGATTGGGTTCCAATTGCATCGAATACGGAGTCTTCCCCTTCCCATGCATGCGAGAGCATGATATATCTGCAATACTTCTTCATCGCTATGACAAGCGATTTACGGATGTCAGGTGTCGGTGTATCGGAGGATAAATACTCTTTGAATGGGGCGAGGTCCTCGAAGGCAAGCTCTTGTTGCTCTCGGTTACAGCCACGGCCAGTGTGAGTATTGATAAGCATAGTTGGCCAGTTCTTTATGGCTTCCCTGATGGACATCCTGATGGCCTCCTTCCTCTCGGCTGATAAGAGAAGTAGGTATCAATACGAGACCAGACAGAATTGTCATGGCTCACCGCGAGTACGTGAAATTGAACGGTCATATTCCGCCCTCGCGTATTGGATGCTTTCTTTTCTCTCGTGGCCCAGACGGGACTGAGGGTCTATTTCGATCACCTGATATCCAGTCAGCTTCTGAAGAGCCCGAAAGAATACCAATATCGTCGCACCTTATTCGCATCCTCTAACGCAAGATCCCATCGGTCAACCTGCTCAGCTGCTTTACTTCGTTTGACGAAAAGGGTGGCTAGCCGACTTCGAAAGATGTCGGATGGACCGTCCTGGCTCTGCTCGGGTGGAGGCAAAGGACCTTTGTTGGATGGTTCTAGGTGATCTTCGTAGCACTGTTAGACCTTGCCAGACGTAGTAGACATTTGCGCACCATCCGTAGCATCATCCGTTGAGCGAGATGGCTCATTCTGACGCTCCTCTCCGAACATATTCTCCCTTGCTCAAGCGCAATGGCTGCAACAGGGAACAATCCGATGGATGACCGATCGATTGATTGGTCGGTTGCAGTGAAGGTTGAATCCGAATCGGTCAATAGATTCAACAACCGAATAAATATATAGACGGTCGTCGCCTTTACTGCATTACACGTCGAGTTTGACTTCATGACTCGTGAACAGCGGAGTTCTGGAACTTTGGAGGAAATAGTGCTCGAGTTGAATAGTTGTGGACGGAAGGTGGAGGTTGGTGGCTCAGGGACATTCAAGCAAGTTGACGTGAATTGAACGTACCTTTCAATCGCCGATCTGACTAGGATCCCGCAATGGATTTCACCCCACGACTCGACGATGCTTCACTCCGAAATGTAGTATACGTTTTCTTGCTCACCGCCTGCATTCTGTATTTATTCAGGTTGAAACGTCGGAAATTATTAGAGGGTGATCTTTGAAACAGTCTGTTACCTGACCCCAGTTTGACCATTCGTCAGAGCCAAGGGAGCACAGCAAGTCAACGGAACCGGCTTTGGAGCCAAATGGTAAGCCTTGTCAGTGCTTTGCGAAACTTTGATTTTGACCTGGTTGGAAGATTTTACATCGTATCAAATCGATGGTCCCACAGGCCGTATATCATCCTTGATCTTCCTTGCTGACGGGAAGCATCTAGTGTATACCTGCGAGGCCGAAAAAACAATAACAATTCAACTATGGAATAAGGAAGACCTCGGGACGAGGAAACCATTGACTCGGCTCCTCGACGTTGCGGTCAACGTTATCGCGTCTTCCTTGGACGGAAAATGGATGGTCACTGGAGACAAGGGTGGAAAGTTAATGGTTTGGGACATGGGCCTCCAAAAGCTATGCAATGCGGAGCGGCACGGGAGGTTCATAACAGCCCTGGATGTATCCTTCGCGCATGTGGCAAGTGGATCAGACGACGGTTCAGTTTTTCTCTGGACCCGGACAACAGGGGAGCATGGACTTTGCGCGGTTCCGGGTCTTTCAATACGCCACGGCTCTGTCCCAGTCTCATCCATCAAGTTCGCACCAGATGGTACCCACATTGCGTCAGCCTGTTCCCAGTGGGGTTGCGAAGTCAAGATTTGGTACGCTCGGACTGGCGACTTAATATCATCTATCCGAATTGGTGGCTTCCCCACCCACTCCCTCGCTTGGTCCGGCGATGGTCGACTATTGTTTGCTGGTTGCCCCAATGGCTGCGTCGGCCGTTTCGATACCATGACTCGAAAACAATCCACCAAAGTCATAGAGCCTCGTCCTGGGGATGATTCTATAACCTCTCTCTTTGTATCGAATACTGACCAATTGCTTCTCTCTTGCTCATCCCCAGGAAGAACGCTCGACATATGGGATATGCGCAATACTCCTTCACCCAACCCCCTTCACTCATACAGTCGATGTGTTGCAGCATCGTTTTCTCCAGACGACCACTATCTAGCCATCGGTGGAGCTGACAACAGGATATCTATACAATCTCTCTCGGCAGTTGTTGAACCAACATACTTTTTTCATGTGAGCAAACATGACCTTCAGGAGACCATAATCTTATTCGATCCTTAGCGGCTTGCTCCATTTCTGTCTCACTCCGAACCCGTACGTTTAATCCCACGACGCCAGTTGTTGCTACTCATGGCATCATGGACAGTTCACATACATTAGTCCTCTGGCGTACCGAGCTTGGAAATCTGGGGAACTGGCGCGGGCGGAGAACATCCTGTCGAACGAAATCGAAGACAAACGATACCTGCGTTTCAGTTGCCATGCACGCGCAAATCGTGCAATTGTTCGAATACGACGGGGGAATTTAAATGAGGCGTTCGATGGCATTGATGGGGCCCTGGTGCGTTGCTTTCTTATCTCTCTAACTAGGCTGCGACCACTTATTCAAGCACATTGATGCTCAGACTTCATCAGTAATTTATGTAGCAAGGCTCATGACACTCAATGCCCTGGGAAAATGTAGAACAGGGATAAGCGATCTTGGATCCGTCGATCATGGTGACGCCACAAGCTTTGTTGGCTGTGTCAAGGTAAAGAGCATATTTTTTTATTTGTTTTGGTGGCTTACTCGTTGTTTCTAGTCCGTCATGTTGTTCGAAGCAGAGCTTCGGGATAAACTAGATGGTGACGCTGAGCTTCCCTCCTTTGCAGATGCCGACATCTCTCCATGGGCAAAGGTGAGTAGTCACTCGGCAACTTTGACGCGTGGGATCTCATGTATCCATGTATATGGGTAGACGCGCGAACTGCTCCTCTTAGCCGAGCATTTGATCAAGAGAGGTAGATACAACGAGGCTCTACAAATTTTAGCAAGCGTGCCTGATCTTGCCTCGTCTCGCCACATTCCCGAAGCAGAGACAATACCGCTGGTAAAACTGGAGTCCAACCTCTGATGCATGCGTTGACGTACTTTCGAAAGCTCTTTGGTTGGACTATCTATGGTCTAGAATACATGGTGAAGGAACTTATATGTCAAGCCTTGTTCGCATCTGGCCGTACGCAGGATGTGGACCGTTTTCTCCAAGTGAACAAGGATTGCCACTGGGAAGAAAACGAGTCCGGAAAGGCGGATCTTGGTTGGCTTGCCGGTCAGTTATCATATCTCAAAGTCAGCTACGCCTCGTCTGACAGGTATGATTGAATTGTAGAGAAGTTGGGCGACGCAGCCCTGCGATGCGGGAAGCCTGTCGATGCCATCACGTGGTACTCCAAGGCACTGGACATCAGCCCGAAATATCGAGTTGTTGAGTGTCGATCAGGTGAGTTTAGGCGCAGCGTGTTCGTCTCTGTACTCAGCATGTTCCAGAGTTTGCGAAGAAATGTCTCTCAGAAATAGAAATGCGGGCCAACGATACGATAGACGAATCAATCATGGAGTATTTGACGTTGATGGATCACTACCTGCCCGGCCCTTCTCGTCTTTACATCAAACGAAGCAAGGCAAGATCACTTTTAAAACTCTGGGATGATGCTTTGAAAGATGCAGATATGGTAAAAGATTTCCCGGAAACCCATACTAGTTACCGACTTTACAATATCCACAGGCACTCAACGTAGATAAGTCGTGCCCAGTGGGGTACGAGAGACGATACGTGGCGTTGTATGCCCTTCGTCATCCTCAAGAGGCGACCGAGGCATTAGGCCAAATGATCGCGAAAATGAAGGAATCTATGGACCTCAGCGTTCACCGTAAGTCCCTCCAGCACATACAGCGAACCCAGGTGTTAACTATGTTCCCTAGAATTGCTAACGAAATACACGACAGCGACCAGAGAAATAGACGCACAAATTGAGCTCATCTTCAAAATGTCACCACTGGTACTCATCCACGTCGAAACTGGACAGCTGTGCGTTGCCGCGAAACGTATTGAGATGTTCAAACAAGACCTTAGCTTCCACGAGCTTGTCGTGTCCATGTCCGCGAAGCTGGATACCGATCATATCAAGAAGGCAGTGGCGAATTATTTTCGCTATGTGATGTTTTCGCATACTTGGGAAGGGCTGGAACCCACATTTCAAGAAGTATCTGAAATGTCAGTCTACGAATCGGGCCCACTGGAACACCCCCTGAGGCTCAAGCTTCGTCGTTTCTGCGAGACAGCCCAGGTCGACCCAGAAAGATACCTATGGGCGTGGAGCGATACCTGTTGCATCGACAAGACAAATGCAACTGATTTCAAGAAGTCGTTACGTTCTATGTACAAATGGTACAAAGAGTCGGCGCTTACCATCGTGCTCCTGGCCAAGGGATCCACCCTCAAGTGCAATCGATGGATGACGCGTGCATGGACACTTCAAGAACTTCTCTCGCCCAATACAATCCGCTTTTACAACAGAGATTGGACGCTTTACCGGGGAAACGCGCACTCCAACCACAAGGCGTCGCCTGACATCTTGCAGGAATTGGCAGAGGCCATCGACATTCCGCAGAATACCCTTGTTGATTTCTCGCCGAATTCGCTGAGCATCCGTGCCAAGCTCCGCCTGGCATCAACTCGCAGTGCTAAATATGAAGTCGACATTGCATATGCCTTGTTCGGGATCTTCAGCAGCGACTTGACGCCTGATCCCGAACAACCCGACCCCAAAGTTCCGCTGGGGCTTCTCTTGCAGGAAATCGTACACCGGGAGCGCGACGTTACGGCTGTTCTAGATTGGATTGGGAATTCGTCGCAGTTCAACAGTTGTCTTCCCAATGAGATCTCTGTTTACGAGCGCTCTCCCTACGCTCTTAACATTTCGGAGAGTGAGATGGGAGCCCGGGTAGCAGAACTACGAGAGGCGTTGCCACGAGAAGATGTTATTGCATTGTTCGCAAACCTTTCCAAGCTCAATCCTGTCGCATTCGTTCATCGACGGCTTTCACTTCCATGTATCGTGTTCTCCGTATCGCTCGTCCCCGAAAACAGAACTTCCTCGTATCAAGCCCAGACGGCGATGTTGGGTCAATTCAAGTTTAGGACGTCGTGCACGGCATTCACGGCACAGGACGAAACCGTGCTTGTATACCCTTGGGTTCACGACCTCCTCGCTCGAACGAGTGCGCCGGAATGGGACGATCACGAGCGTGTGCTACGGTTGATCGTCCACCTCGAACAGCCGTTTCGAGGGTTGCTGCTCGTGAAGCGGTCCGTTCATACATACAAGAGAGTGGCTACTGACGCTGAGATTCTCGTTCCGAAATGGAAGGTGACGTCGTTGGGGCATATCAGTACGAAGGTACTGGAGGTTCGGTGAAGTCGGCGCTGTCAGGTAATGAGCCAACGCTGTTTCTCGATTATTCAACTTAAATTCGTGGTACTCGTCAAATGCATGTATCCCATGAATTCTTAGGACTGCTATTACCATACCAGTACCGCTGTACCCAGTACCAGTCACGCCCGGAAATTCTACTTATAGCGCTTTTCATAATCTTACGCGAATTCCATGTCCGAAGGCACAGCATTTCTTCTCAGGTCTGGATCCTCCGCGTTAGCCTTTTCGGATGAGCGCATCCCTTCAGAATGTGTATGCCAAGTATCTGCTCGAATGTCACGCTAGTTACGGATACCCTCTGCGGGTGCCGCAGCCAATGAGCAGACTCCCAGGACATTACCAGGAGCAAGGACTCCAGATCGGGGATATCGGCTTTGTTGAAAACAGCGGCCAGTTTCACGTCCTGTTCAATCTTTGCAAATACAAAGAGAACGAGCTTCATGAGAGAGATGGAGTGCCCGAGAACTTCGAACCCGTCACCTATCGGAACGACGATGTCAATGTCATTTCCAACGCAATATCTAATGGCCCTCTTCACTCTCTTGGCATACACCTTGTCCCCCGGGCCAAGCCCGAAGAAACAAGGCATGTACTCTTCATCTCGACCGTTGGTATTCTTTTTACTCATTGAATGCCGCCTCAGCCCCAACCCAGCCGAATATGAGTTCGATACGCTCACTGCCGCCGGCGCTCTCCTTGTACTACCGTGTGGAGCTACATCCACCGAACTCTCGTTGTCGGAACAGTTTCGCAAAGCGGCGGTCAACAGTGCACTTGACTGGTATGAGTTTGCTAAGAAGTGTAACGATGGCCGGTCTCTCGATCGTCCGCTCTACCTTATCACTGGCTTCTATAAGACGTGCTCCTGGTCTCTTGCTTCGTTCGACAACCGCAATCATAAAGATGTCAAACTTGAAGGGAAAATCTTGGCCCAAAGGGATAACATCAATGAAGACATCTACCGACTACGTGGTAGTTTGTCCCCGAATTGTTCGCACGGTCTTAGTCATCAAGACAATCACAACTTGATCAATCAAACAATCTTCGTTTCTGGCTTCAGGATCACGCTCCCCACTTTGTTCTTGGATCCTGGAGTCCAGGAAGCCACAAAACCCGACACATTCTGGAGCATATTGGTTCGTCTGGTCAATACCTGTCTCAACCGATGCAGAATACGCGGCTTTTCACGCGGGCACAAACCACCTGAACGAATAAGTAAGCAGTTGTAAGGGTGGTCGCTTGTGGCTTACTGACGACCCGTTCATGGCGAACAGATGTAGAGCGAAGTCCTCAATTATCTCAGGTTGGTCGCGTGATTGCGTTCGTCCGAATTCTTGGCCCTAACTTGTCCATCAGCCACTTCATCCCTCCGACACCATTAATCGTTTCCTCCTGAGCAAGGTTTGTCTCACACGAGAATATTATTGTACTGCGCTTTATTTTTCATGACATCTGTCAGGATCCAAATGCCAAGGTCGCTATTACACACGATAGCGAATGGATACACATGGTATCGAAGGTAGTTCGCCATGTATATTCTCTTCGTATTTTGTCTTACACGCTTCTTAGGAAGGGTTGCCGCATCAGGACCTTTTCGAGGAGGACAACCTAGGACGATTCCTGACACAGTATTATACTATTGAGACGGAAGGTGGCAATGGTACATGTTTGATCGTCACAGTTACCGGCCCTTTCTGATCAATCTTTAGCCGCAGTATTCCTACAACGAAAAGCGTGTGTCCTGCTTCAATTTTCCACTAATTTATTTTTTTCGAAATTCAAGGTTGTTTGGACAGCGGGACTACCATGGACTCTGTTTCCTCTCCACCTGACCGAACACCCGAGCTTGAGATATCAGATAGTTTTGAATCTTCCTCTTCCGACCTTGAGGAATCACCCCCACCTACCCCTGAACTCTCTCCGACTATGCCAGAGTTTGAGGAGTCGTCACCCCCTGCCCCATCCGAACTTGAGACTTCATTTAAGAATCCACAGATTGTCATTACACGTACGTGCCAATTTTTTCAGCTCTTCGAAGTGTCTGACAGCTGTCCCGCAGGCATCCGAGCACAAAACATACCATTTGGCCGCAGGCGGATGCCAGTCGGTTGTTACGTTTCAGTCCAATTCGAGGCTGCCAGACTAAGAACTCAAAACAAGCCTGCACGTTTAAACGATAACGATATCGAATGGGATGATTTGATCTTTGTGTGAGTTTGCCGTCAGCTGTTCGCCCATGTGCGTTGACTATTTCTAGGCCCTCTAACCCATCTGCTAAAATCCGATTCAAGATCTACGCTACCTTTGAACTTGATCCAATGTTGGGAGATGGAGAGATTCTATACGAGTCAGAAACCTTCGTAAAGGAGATGATAGGCGGTACATATTGTGAGTGAACACCTCTGGTAGTGGCGTCCCAATCGAAAAGTCTTATTGTCAACATAGTAATTACGTTCCCCTCAGAAGAGTTGGAGATTGCCTCTGGGCTCGTTCCATCGCTGCTCATTACCCTTGGGCGATGGTATTCCAATCCTTTGGCCGTAGCCTCAAGCATCGACGCTAGGAATGTAGGTACTACATGTAATGCCAATTTTGCTATCGACTTAATGTTTAATTCAGCACTCTGAAGAAATTCCAAACCTGGTTCACGAGACCAATTTAGGATACGAAGCACTCCTCCGCTATCGCTGTGAATACAAAAGCGAAGACCTCGAGAGCGCTATGCGCCACTTTGAGTGCGCCAAGAAAATTTCTTCAAATCATCGATACCATGCAGCGGCGCTGGTTAATCTCGCAAAGGCAAAGTTCATCGAAAGTCGGAATAATCTAACAAGTGCAGATCTCAACATAGTTATTTCACTATACGGAGAAGCCCTTGCTTTGCGACCTATTCCTCATTTGGATAGAGCAGCAACATTGATTCATATCGCTCAAACTTTGTTATTTTGGTGCCAGAAGCAAGGGTTCACAGAATCCGTCGCACACGAAAAAATCAAAATCAACAATTACTTGGCCGAGTTTCGGGATCTTCCCAAAGATACCCATGAATGCCGTGCCGCGGGCCTCGTGCTCGACACCCTTAGGCGATGCCAAGTTGTAAACTCTGGTAGCTTGGTCGAATTAGACGAATTGATCCAGGAGTTGAAAAGGAAGACCAAGGTGCACCCAGACGGTTACTTTGACAGACCCCAACGATTGCTCAATCTCAGCACTGCGTTGTGGAGACGTTATGAGATGCGTGGCAATCGCAGTGATCTTGACGAGTCGTTGGCAATGAACGAGCAAGCCTTGCAGCTGCTTGCGAATCGCCATCCTGACCGGCTTCCTTGCCTCAAGATCCTCAGTGGCATATTCTGGAGACTCGTCGAAATCCACGAGGACCCCAGTCCCCAGCTTGGAAAGCTGACTGCGCTCAACGAAGAAGCGTTACAGCTTACTCCAGTGGGACATCCCGAACGTCCATACTGGGTCACAAGTGAGTCGCTCCATTATTGTGCTTCTTTACGCACACTTAAACGTGCAAAGGTTCCAAACGCCATCTCGCTGAGACGTCTGAACGCTCAGGAGACGCCGCGGTCAAAGCCCAGGAATATGAAGAAGCGATTGTGCAGTACACTCAGGCTATCATTTCATGGTCCGAGTTAGCGGGAGAACGGGCCTCTACGTTCTGACGACAGAGATGACATTTGTGTGTGTATAGCTATCGAGCAGGTCGCATGTCATTTATTATGTGTAGTTCGTTTTCCTTTTCTCTGCGAGTATGTATACCATTTTTTTGCCCTAGTATATAGCGTCGAGGAGCGCAAGCTTGGACCATCACGTGATCATCCACTACTCGTCATGCCAATAGAGGCGCTTGTGGGTGCGAACAGTGGCCCTTCTACTAACTCATCGCCAGTGGTGAGCCCAAAGTTGCCAGAGGCCCGGGCCAATCGCACCCAGCCACCTAGCCTATAGCGCTCCAACGCTCCAACCCGTACTTGTATTATTGCAACATATCACCCTCCGCTGAAAACCAAGCAGGAACTCGCTGAGATCATGGTCAGTTTCAATGATGGATGTTTGACACCTCGTCTTCATGAATATCGGATCTCCTCCCAGGCACAACCTCACCAAGCAATAGTGACCATTGACATGCGGGCATTAGTTGATAAAGTTCTTGCGCGCTATTCCAGCAAGTTCTCTGGTGGGTAAATTCGGTGGTCAAGCGTCCCTTTTCTCACACATGCTACTTTCAGTATTCCGTGAACTACTCCAGAACTCGGACGATGCTGGATGTGACTTGGCCGAACTCCACTTTCAGACCGCTGAGTTCCCGCGCTCGGACTCAGACACCGAAGCATTGCTCCCCGACTTGAACACAACCCACGTATATCAGCATGACCTAATCTTTCATTCCCATTCTACTAACATGCGCTTAAGGTTGTGCGGTGGACGTTCAAGAACCATGGGAAGCCATTCGGTGACCAAGATTGGTACCGACTACCAAGAATTGGTTTGGACTCGTCTCGTTCCCTCGTGGCTTTGTTCTCATAGTAATCGGTTGTCTTTCAGCCTTAGGAAATCCAGACCCACACAAGATTGGCGCATTTGGTGTCGGTAAGCGTCAAATCTCAATCTGAATGGAACATTGCTCGGATGCGAACTGTTATTGTTAGGTTTCTTTAGCGTATTTTCTGTCACAGAGAATCCGTGCGTAACATCTCAAGGTAGGATTCTGCACCTCTTTCCAGAATATTCCGAGTTGACATGACGTCAGATAAGGAAATGGAGTTCTGGTGGGACGAAGAAAATCAGGTATAAAGTTCGGTTAATCACTAGTACCACTTATCCATGTCGTTCCTAGTTACGCTACCGTCATGTCAACCTTCCCCAGACCAAAACTACAGGTCTATGGACAACGATCAAGATGCCACTACGAAA
This sequence comes from Boletus semigastroideus, assembly GCA_038090295.1. NCBI lineage: Eukaryota > Fungi > Basidiomycota > Agaricomycetes > Boletales > Boletaceae > Boletus > Boletus semigastroideus. Next base: position 23,213 of record JBBPMK010000097.1, read on the forward strand.
GGCTGCGCCAATGCCACCCATTTCTGAGCTGATACAATTTCTTGCGTCGTCTATCACTTTCATGGTCAAATTGGAGAAGATCGCTGTATTTTTTGACCATCATAAAATTGGCTACATTATCAGATCTCGAGGGAGTTCTCAAGCTATTTCCATTCCCACTGAGCTACGGCAGTCGAGCCCCGAGAACATCATGACAGTGCAATCAATTCAGCAACATTGCAAGTCTTTTCACCTGTTCCACTTCGCATATGGTTCTTACTCCTGACTAGCCATTACGATAGAAGCCGAAATCCTGCTCTCATCAGAGCATTCCCACGAGACAAAGGATATCACGGTGTTCACGGCGGACGTGGGCGTCCATGTTGATGACAAGTTATCCAAAGAATTAAAGCGCTGTATGAAAAAGGAACCACCCTCTCATCTCGAGTGTAGTTTGACATTTGTGAGCCAAGAAATTTATTGTTTCTTCTCACTCGGACTGAGTCGGTTCACTAGACCGAACATGATCAGACCCGAATAGACGAACAGAAGCGCTGTTCTGACTTTTCCTCGTCTTTTCAAGGGCTCCATGCTAATCTGGACGGGCAAGTATCCACTTGACTTTGCTCAGCCACACTCTGATAGAAATCTAGAGTTGCGCACGGACAAATCTTCATTGTGAGGTCTTTACGGGCTCAATTCCGAATTTTTGCTGATGCCTTGGTAGGGGCACGCCACTGCACAAACGACAGGCATTGGCGGTCATATGGCATCCCACTTCATTCCCACTGTTGAGCGTGAATCCATAGATCTGGCGTGAGTTCTAATCTGTACGTTACGACTTCGGCTGCTAATATGGCCTTCTCAGTGACATAAATGTCGCTAGTGAGTATTCCCGAGTCACTGAAGGAAAAAGGTGATTACTTATCCTCTTTGTCCAGTTTGGAACAGGGAGTTACTTTATGTCGGAGGGATTTTATGCCGGGCGGTGTATGAATTGGAACTTTTCAAAATCCAAACGTTGTGGGAGGCAGCAGCCACAGACGAACCCAATCTGTGCCCATCCCAAGAAATACAGGATTTGCTCAACGAGCGCTTCCTCCGTGTTCTTAAGTTCTTCACATTTCACCGCTCCACACCCTCACCAACTGTTGCAAAATTATTAGCGGATTCATTCTATGGATGTTCCACCCTCCGCCTAAGGTTTCTCTCATCTGTTGGTGTCCGCGAAGCTCCCCACGTCAGAAAGTTCGATCCAGTGTTATGCAGATTTCTGAAGACCGTACCAATGCTCTCAGAATACGTCACACGAGAAGGCGCACAATCTATTGCGGTACTCCCTGATGAACATGGGATTCCCCCGACAACGCCATCAGACGTCTTACAAGACCTACATTGCCATATCTTGGATGATGAGGAGTTGGTAGCTTTCCTGCGTTGGTTGATCGCTCCTGGGCAAGACGACGGTTTGGCCTCGGATACGGACCTCTTGGGCGAGGCTACCCTATGCAATGCAGGCGGAGAGATAACCATGTCGTCGATAACCAGCTTCATTCATCCCACTGTTCTCGGACTCCACATTCCCCCCGCCGGACCCCTTCCTCCATCTCTCATCCCCCTCAGCGTCAGCAAGCACTTCAATTTCAAGGAGTTGTCCACCTTTGGTTGGGAGGAGTTCACCGTTGCTTCATGGTTACGACACATATCAGATCCTGAAGTCACGTCGGCAGATGAAAAATACGACTTTACCCAATCGACTGACTGGGCTAAACGTGTTCTCAGCACACTTTTCCGCATATGGCAACAACTCCCTGAGGATGTACGGCGTGAATCAAGCAACGTGCTGCGGAACAAGGCATGTATTCCAACATCTAAAGGCTTGTCTCCCCCAGAGTGCTCTTATCTTCCTATTTTGGGCGATACTCAAGTTCATCACCTTGACCTGCCGATACTTAGTTTCGATCCAGGATTTGAAGTTGACATCAATATGGAGAGATGCCTCCTGTCTCTTGGAGTTCGAAAAGACCCTCCAGTCCAATTTATCTTGGATCAGTAAGCTCACCCGTAAATGTTGGTTTTCGCTCGCTGACTGAGAGAAATCAGAATGCCGCCTGGAGACAATTTGGCTGTGTTCCGTTTGATCATGTATCTCGCCCGTGAGGAGCGTTTGTTGACCGACAATGACATCTCCACTCTCAAATCATCACGAATCTTCATGAGAAAAAGTTTCCAGGGCAACGAAGAACAAGACACTAGTTACCGCGCTGATGAACTCTACCCGCCCGTGGACATCTTCCTGAAGCTTCGATTACCGGTCATCCAATGGCGTGGGGGTTGGATGGATACATGCGAAGGTAAGCCGAGTGTCATATACATTCTATGTGGCACCTGATCAGGTTTGTACCTAGTCCAATTGTTGTACCACCTCGGTTTGAACCAATTCCCACCTCTGTCCAAGATCGTGGAATTATGCTCGTCAAAAGAGACTGGTGTCCAAAAAGCCGCATTCATGTATCTGTGCAGAGAACTTGATTCGAAGTATTCAGATTACAAGCCAGAGAACTTCCGTGATGTGGAGTTCATTCCTGCAGAAAGCAATGGTCACGCGTGCTTGAAAAGGTTGGGAGAGGTACAGTAAAGTTGTTCGTGATTGTCTTCTTGCTGACACCTGTTCTAGGTTTACTCTGGTACCCAGTGGAAAGCACTAGGCTTTTCTGTGGTGCAAGATCAATACCAGGACGAGCCCCTGCACCAACTCGGTGTTGAGCGCCATCCCTCGACGTCAAAAATTTTGGACTTGCTCGAAAAGACCCCACCACGTGATGGAAAAATTGCTGGCTACTGGTTCGAAGTCCTATCTGACCATATCTCAGGTATATGTCTAGACCTTCTCATCATTGCCATGTGCTAACATCACTCCAGCCTTCTCATCCTCCGAGCGCGTCAAGTTGTCGGGATTGCCATTTGTTCCAGCACCAACCCCATCGACTACTGTAGCGTCGCTTGCTCCAACCAAGTGCTACCTTGACAAAGGTTTCAAACCACCCCTTCACGCGGCATTGTTTGTCTTTGTAGATTTCGGCGACAAAGCAAATGATTTCCTACACGCTTGTGGCCTGAAGAACCAGGTTTCGATAGAAGATGTCGCCGAAGCATTGATCGAAAATCCCCAAAGGTTTTTCGACCTTGCAAGAGGCTATAAAGGGTAGGTCTGGTGGCGTCTATTGGAGTTTTCGCTCATCTATTCAATAGTTTCTTGGACGAGCTGCGAAATATTGCCTACCAGAGTCGGGACGTGTCCAACCAAACTTTGCACAGGATGAGCCACGAGCCTAGCTTGCTTGGGGTGCGTCGGAAGAGACCAGATGGCCAGGCCAGAAGTCATGACGAGTATCGGTTCCTGACATCCCAGGCAGTCACCATTGTCGACGACACCGACGACTACCAATTATTCAGTGATTGCCTCTTCGTTGCTCCCCAAGAGGAAATACTTGAACGTGCGTGTTGATATCGATATTCGGTAGCGGCCCTTTATTCATTTCAGCATTAGGCTTTTATGCATCGCTTGGGTGCAATTATTTGAGTAAAGTCGTTCAAGAGAGATGCGATGGTCTCCATGAAATACAAGCTCCCGAGATTTGCCTCAAAGTTCAATCAAGGATTCTCGAACGGCTCCCTTTATTCATTCAAAAATATTCCGATACTGAGCCTAAGGTGATGGTTCCTTCCGGCCCGGATCACCTAAAAGTCAAGGCATGCAAGAGTATTCGTGTTTTCAAAACACTTGTGACCGCGACAGAAAAGGTGCAGCGAGAAAGAGATGCAAGGGCGATTGCAAGGAAAGAAGGCGAACATATAGAACTCTGGATTTCCAGATCTGCAAAACTTGACATGTACGAGTGAGTTGTTGGAATCCCATCTATTATTTCGTCAGTGTCTGACAATTCGCCAAGAGTCGCTGCGTCTTTATGTCGATTGCTATTTGGAACGAACAAGACAAATGTCACGTTACTGCTCGAGAAGGTCCTTTCCGCTGACTTGGAGGGCCTCGAACGAAGAGGTTTTGTTGGTTAGTCTGGTTTGCCTCCATTCATCACAATTAGTTGACAAGTGCTATTCACAGTTGACCAGATCCCCCAAGAACATGGAGATGGCCGCACTGTGGGGAAGAAATCAAAACGAAAGCGTTCGGAAGTTCTCGCTTCGAGCACTGATTCTCTGCGGCCAACCACTCTGAATATTCAAATGGATCCTCGGTTGGACTTCGGAAAGCCGTCTGGAAATTCTGAATCTATGCTACGGTTCCCACGCTCTACCAACATCGCTGACGGCTTGGAGACCGGCGAAACAGTTGATGAGTCTCACGAGTACTCCATCTCCCCGCTGCTATCTCGGTAGGTTTTCCTTTGAAAGAATCAACGTACGTCTTATAATATATTTAGCCAAACGCTCTCGCAAAGCGACGTTCGTGAGTTTCTCGAGCTGCTGCTGTAAGATGAAACATCGTAACCACGTTGCTAGGGGATACTGTTAAGAATATTCTCAACGGGAGCCACGTGAAGGGCGGAAAATCGGCCATTCCTAGTCAAAACAGATCGTCCCAGTGCTTAAGCAGCAGCCTTTGCAGTAGGCCTGACATTTTGCAATACGCCGGTGAGTCTGATGTGCATCATCTCTGACCGTCATTCACGAAAGAACTAGGATCAGTGAAAAATATTCGGGTCTATGCAGATCAAGGTAAAACATCGATCTACACGACTCGAATCAACTCTCGATTTATTAACATCGCGTGCGCTCACTTGCACAGACACCAGCACTGGCACGTTGATGCAATCTATGGATGACCAACTTCATCGCTTTGTAGATATCATCATCACTCTTTGTGAGGTATATCGAATCCCCAGAAAAAGGTTACGCATTTTCTACGACACTTCAAGAGGGTGCATCGGATTCAACCATGATGGAATCATCCATTTCAATCTACAACATTTTAATTTATGGCGTCAGTGGTTCTATCTCATAGTGGAACGATTCTCACACATTGACCTTAGACGACGATGAAGTTAAGCGCGGGGATCGACAGAACGCTCTGATGTGGTGGTCCGTTCATCGACTTTATCTACTAACCTGTTCGTTTGTCTAACGAACCTTACGAATCTGATAAGGTTCCTCACACTTGCTCACGAAATGGCGCATGACGTCACCAAACTACACAACTCTGCTCACGAATTCTGGTTTGCGGCGATTTGTGAAGCACATCTTGCTCCACTTTCCCAGCACTTGCGACCTGCTAACGCTCCACTATGGCATCGTGTACCGTGGCTCACATTCATGGCTGCCTTCACGGTTCTCTTGCTTGCATACCTTGCCAAACAATTTGCTAGGTGACTAACGTAGTGTAGATACCCAAGCTTCAATTACGACCTTTCATTCGCGACAGATTTCGTGTAATAGGACTAGGACTGACGTGACGTACATATTCAAGTTACTGTACCATTCGATTGATTCGCCAACCGGAAGATTTCGTTAGTTCTCCATTTCGTCAATGCTGGGGTGAGATGTCGGACTCGGATGTCCGGGCCTAAGCAGAGTTGGATGTGCTCCTAGCTCAACCGCCTCCTGCCGAACTTGGTGAGTACATTTCCTGCATTCACTCTGCAGTGCTCATTCGTGCTCTAGTCATATGGTCTCGTCAAGCCGCGGTTACTAATTCAAACAGTCGTAAAAGAGCTTCTGAAAATCTCGATCCCCCTGGATCTCAATCAAAACGTCAAAAGTCTGAGCATACAAACAACCATTCCGTCATCATCCGGGCTGGCTGTCATGCGGCAGAAATATTTAACGCCTACGCTTCTTGCAAATATGCAATCGGTCTTATTATCATTAGTGAGTGTTGTCACCGCCATGATGGCATGTTACCGACCAACGTCGCGACGTTGCGATAGGTGACACCCTTTGTGACCGATATGACCGACAGGGCACTTATTCAATATTCCGGGCTCAACTTCATCCAGGACCTTCCACGGTTCCTGGTCCAACGCTTCGAAATAAGACAGTGGGGCTTGAGTCTGTATGTAGATCCCGAATTTAGTCCCAGGCCACCGCGTCAGCTGACTCGAGTCGGCGGTAAAGAGCGAAACGAGCTCGATGCCGATGAGGGGGTCCAAGCTGTCCTTGGGCTGTCGGATGAATCTCGGGTCACATACTTTGGTAAATAAACGGTAACCAACGTGTCGCCAGTAAATCTTTCCAAGAACCCTGATCCCGTCGCCAAAACCTTCTGGGTCGAGATTATGCGCACGAGCGAGCCCCAGATCTTGAAGAAAGCGCTCGAGACAGCCGAAACCGATCCTGACGTGAAAGGCCCCGATCCGGAGAAGTTGTGGTGCAAGACATTCGATGATTCCTCGGCCCAAGAACTGAAGGAGCTCGTGTTCTGCGCATGTTTCAGGGGCCGAGACCAATCTCCGAACTCCAAGGGAATGAATTTTTGAATGCATGGTGGGCGATGGTAAAATATGTGCCTTGTTTGTTCCCAGCGTTAGACCAACTTGGTTAATTTGATGTGAGGTCAGGTCTATCACCGAGACATTAGCCCGTTAAATGTGACGTACCGCTTGGACGAGCAGAAGCAGATCGTGGCCTTTCTCAACGATTTCGACTTGACATCAACCCAGGGGAGCACTGGCATGGTCCCGTTCATGGCGCTGCACCCCCTTATCGGGGCGACGTTTCAGTGCAACAATCATCCATTTGTACGAACATGAGGTGGAGTCCTTCATTTGGGTCCTGATTTGGGTTACCCTCCGGTACGCGAACGGCAAGTCGAAGCCCGACCTCGACCGCCCGCTGAACGCTTGGCTGAGTGGTAGGTCCTGCTCGGTGCATGGATAAAAAGTGTGACCTTTTTTGTTTACTGTAAGTAATTTACGGCACCCCGAAAGTCCGCAAGCTAGTGACATGGCCATGAACAGAATTGGAAGTTGGCCCAGGAATGCATGGCATGGAAGCGGTGTTGGGACTGAGGGGCGGAGAAACAAGCAGATAATAATTGATTCAGTGTGTTTCCAAAAAGACGCTTGGGAGGGTCCCGACGAGCCGTTACTTGCGTGAAGACGCTCGTCGTAGTATGAATTCTGTCCAATGTACAGGTACATACGATGCTGCATGGCCCACATGATACTAACCAACTAGTACCACGGTCGCAAGTCAAACGTCTCCGTTCATGTCCGCGATCGCACTGGGTTCAAGATCTCTGCCTCGCGCGCGTGCGCGCAACTTGACGCAGAGAAGCCTTTGGCAACTAGATCGCGCTCGACGGGGAACACACCGGCAGCCTGAGCGTGACACGCGCTCTGCGTTCGAGACAGCGCGAGTCGTCTCCGACGTCCTCCCTCTCGTCACGACACAAAGGGTCGTCGTTTGATGACACTTAGGGTCCAGGCGTAGCTTCATTCAGTACGAAAATCCATGTACAAATTCTTGGAATATAATAGCTACTTAAAGGCGAGATACAATAACAATAAAAAAAAGCGCGTCATCGCGTCTACTACCTTCAAAAAGATTAGCAACGTGTGTACGCTATTCCAATACGTATTGGAAAACGCTCTCAATGTGCGATGCGGCGACGGGGGGGCACAGGACGATCAAAAACGAGCTCGTGGTGTCCACGCACATTGATGAACGAATACTGCGATTGGTTGTCAAAAAAGCGCCGCATGCACAAGAAAACACGTACCTCTATCAAGTCTGGCCGCACGCCCCGCACGAGGTTCACATAGACGAGGTTCGGCTCCGAAAAGAAAGGCCTCAGACCCGCTTTTTCCAACTTCTCCCACCACTCGAGAAACTTGGGAAAGGCCTCCCACTCGGTGTCTTTGAAGACGTGCACCTCGAGCTGCAGCTGTCCAAACGGCAACGGCTCGCCACGAAAACTGTCGATAAACACCTCGAGCGACTGGAATTCGTTGCCCTCGATGTCGATCTTGAGCACGTCGATAAAGTCGTGGCCGTTGCGCTGCATCAGCGTGCGCAGGGTGTACATCTTTGGATCGTCGACAGGGCTATATGCGTCCTTGTGACCGAGCGCGTAGGGAAAGAAGTGCGCGCGGGCTTTCAGATGCGAGTCGTGTTCGATCTCGGGGCCAAACTGACAAGGTTACAAATAGGTCAGATGGTTGACGACGACCTCGCATGGATCGGTTGACGTACGGAGTGGACGCTAAAGTCATATCCATAGAGTTCGCAGCCAGGCGCTGCTCGCATGATGTCGGCTTCAAAGGAGGACTCGCCGTTGATGCCTGATGGTGGGCATCGTCGAACGTTGGCGTGTGACGCCCGAGAAAATGGAGGGGCGTACCGAACGAGTACATCACGCACGTCTTTTTTGGAACGATACGCTCTAAACCGCACACCCACTTACCACCATCGCCCATGACACCGACACGCTAGACGCGATGGGGGCAGTTGTACGACGGGAGGAAGAAATCCCCTGGTGGGAGAGCGTTAGTGAGTCCGCCGCATAGACCATACACGATCACGCACACAACGTATAGAATTCGCCATGAGAGGGAAAGCTGACGGGGGCGGGGGCTGGTTAGCACACGCCAGACGACGACGAGGGATACAGCTCACGGGTCAACCTTGTCCGCGGTCGGCCCCCATTTCTTGATGAGTTCCTGGCGCTGGTCGAGTGTCTTCCTGTAACGCAGCTCCTCGAGGGCAAGCGATTGGGCAAGACCGCGCCCGCGCCCGCTGTGGAAAGCGAGCAACGGGTCGTGCCTGTCCGAATTTGCGAAGAGAAGCACGGAAATGAATATCAATCCGAGAAGGGATATCGTGAACCTCGGATGACGTCTGTAGAGAGACATCTTTGAGCGAAAGGATGCGTTCAATGGCGGCAGGGGAAAGCTGTTGAGAGCTTGTCGTCAAGACGGGTTTGTATATAAATTCATGTCGCTTACCGCGCACATTTGGTTAATTTTGGGTTCCCGCGAATGATGGACACTGCTCTCGGAGGTCTTGGCTACGGGGCCCCATTGGACACCAGGCTCGAAGCTTATATACAGGAAATCCGTAGCAAACGGAGGCGCAACGCAACGACAATGAACTATCTGGTGACCAGGTAAGGTACAAGTGCAGTGGTATTCATTAATTTTCCGCGGATGTAAAGAAAAGACTTTGGCGAGTGTTTCGAGTATCAATCAAGGTACTTTGAATCTCCGCACAAAGATAACCTCTTACCACGTGATCACTTACAATCGATTGCCAAGAAATAACAGCACACGCCCCTCTCACGCGTTCGCGTTCGCACTCAACAACACACCCGCCCGTCGAACCATCTCGTCAAAACTCATCGCATGCCCACCGCCTCCCGCCGACGACGGCGCGGACGCCGCCGCTGCCGCCTGCACAAACTCCCTCGCCTTCTCCGACACCAAGTCCAACAAGTCCGGTTCGTCCTGCAAGCGTGCCCGCATGTACGCCACCACCACCACCGTCGCCCACACCTTTGTGTCGATCCCGAGGGTCGCCGCTTTGCCTAGCACAGGGTCCCCGACGAGTCGTCGGAGAAGCGGCGAGACGGGGCTGGACCCGTCCACCTCCATTTGTCGAAAGAGATCGTAGACCTCTTGTGACATAGGCACACGAGGACGATGGCTCGGGGCACCCGGTTGGGCCGTTGTACTGACATTCGTGTCTTGACGCAATTGAAACTCGGGTGAGGGCGCGCGTGGGATCGGGTCATGGACCTGAGGAAGAGGACTTGGAGGACGAGAGGACGTCCAACAGGAGCTGCAAGTAGAAGAACTCTCGAGGGAACTCATGGTGGAATAGCTGACAACGCTAGCGTGAGACGACGTGCTGCGTCCCCTTCGTGGACTAGAGCCACGTCTGGGTCTGCGACCTCTGTTGCGCTGGCTCGTGTCAGAGTCGGACCCGTTGTAGGCGCCAGGGAACCGGTGACGAGACATAAAAGCCGTCGTCGTCGTAGTAAGCGTCGATGTCGTTGTCGTTGAACTACTGAAAAGACCAAAAAGAGACGAAATGAGGGTAGATACACCACCGACGAGATCGTCGAAGAAAGTGGGGGAGGCCGCTGGACTATCACGATCTTGCCGAGTATCCACCTGGGACTGCCGAAGTCTCGACCTAGCCCACGCCATGGTTCCGCTTCCACGCCCCCGGTTCCTTATCCGTTCGTCCCCCTTTTGGATGGCAACAAAGGACGTATGCTCGCTGACGAGCTGATACGTCAAGCCCAACCTAACGATCCCAGCTTTCCGCAAATCTTCCTCGGAGACCACGAGAGCATCACATGGAGCTGGAGTGGGAAGAGGTCCTTTTCTATTATCCAGCTCCATGATGAGCTTTCGTGCCGCCATCGTATGTATGACGGGAACGGTCGAACAGTCATGGGTGTCACGAAACGGTTTCACCCTCGTCACGTCCACGTCTAATGTTTGTGGCTCAGAGCTTCCTTCCAGAATGGTAGTCAGCCTAACGGTGGTAGGAACCGTCCTAAAGGTTGTAATTGCGAAGACCGTAAAGCGGATACCAGAAAAAATCCTTGTCAGCGTATGAGGCGCTTGCTGCACGGAGGGCGGGGAGGCAAGCGCAGGGATCCCAGCAGGGAGGCCCAGGGTGGATGGAGAAGAAGTAGCCCGAGGACTCGAGCTTGAGGCATTGTTTCCCCAATCGATCTCAATGCGCTCTATATTCTTCGAGCGTCCAGCATTCAACAATCGAGCACATTTGCCAAGAATGTCTTCTGCAGCAAGTGCAAAGAAATACTGTCCGTTCCCCTGCTCCGCGAGCCTTCCGCAGACATCGGAGGATACTCCAGTCCCGATCCCGAGAACAAACAATCTCACCGGTGCCTGAGGTGGCGAGCCTTGAACAGCGGTTGAAATGACGGTGTAGGCACTTTCTGGGTTGTGCACCTAAAACAAAGATGTTGCAAGATCAACGCTGCCAAGAAGAGTTATAATGTAGGCTCACCTGACCATCGGTGAGTAGGAATACAACTGCAGGGCGATCAAGTCCACGAGAGTGGAACGCGTTCTGGAGGGCTTTGGGAATTTCTGTTCCGCCGTAATTTGCGCTCATGCCCGCAACATGCGTTGTCTGCAAGTGCAAAGTTATGTGGATGGCGATATCTAAGTAGAACACAACGTACGGATTCTGCCAAAGTCTTTTGATTGAGGTTACGGCTGCTCGGCCATAGACTTGTAACTTCGTTGCCGAAGCTGAAAATATTGAAGGTGGTCTGCTTGTGGGGCAGTAAACGAAGTAGCATGGTCAACGTTCGTTTGGCTGTTTCAATCGGTTCGTGGGTCATACTGCCTGACCGGTCAATGATAAATATATATTCCTGCGAAGGAATCTTCGGGGCTTGGAACTTGGGAACGAGGGTCAGTTGCATTGCGATGGTAGAACCTTCGTTGTCCCCATCTCTCCTCGCATCAAGGACCTCCGCAAAACATCTAGGCTTATCCAATCCCTCCGCGTGTATGGTGACGACAAAGTCGTCGGTCAAGAATTCAGACGACTTCCAGATTGCGGACATGCGGCGCTGCGATTTCTGACCGGAATGTCCCTTGTAGCGTCGGCGTTTGATGTCGTGTGTAGGGCTATGAATACCATGAATAATGTCGCTCGTCTGGATATCGACAATGATATCGACACGGGTGCGCGAATCGGCAGCAGACGTGTCGTTCATGGATGCAGGTGGCGTCCCGTAACGCTCCGCAATATACATTGGGAGCTGCAACCGAACGTGATCTGTCATGGCCTCGTCCAAGAGGTCCATGATGAACTACAACCCAGATGTGCGTCAATCGGGCAGAACACCTTGCGAGTATGATGCACACCGTCAAATGAGCTGTGACCCTGGTCTTGGCAGGAATAGATCCGACAGAAATCGTGAATACTGCATAGCGGGAACGGAATTCATATCAGCCTCGTCGTGCATCATGCTAGATAGAACTCACTATCGTCCGTCACCCGTTCAACGAGTGCTGCGCTCCTACCTTGCTCCACCGCTCGAGTGAAGCTGAGAGCAGCGTCTTCCTTTTCCTTTACTTCCCCCACGATCACCGATCCGTCTTCCAGTTCCAGCTCGAACGCACAGACGGCAGCAGTCGCCGGGAGCGGAAAGACATACTTTGCCCTCCCCGTCGCTTCATCCGACGGATTGTAAAACGTCTGAGCGAGAACTATCCGCGAAGAGACTATATCACGTGGAACAGTTTGATCAGGGTTCAGACGATCAGCTTTCTAGACATGGGCCAACGGACGCACCATCTACGACCCAAGCCCTCACTTTCACTTCCTCGAGTTCCAGATAAGCGATCGTCGCTTGCCCCTGTTGCTGGTGGGCGATACCTGGTCGGGTAGACGGACGGGTCGACATCATGCAAGCGTCACTGCGGGGCAGACAACAAGAATCGAAAGACTGCTGTGCAGAATCGGCTGCACGCTTTTATCTGCGATATCTCCAGCTGTATCGGCGCTCGATGCGCACAGCTTGGCAGCTTGCGACGGGACACCGCAACCGAATGTGGGGGACAGTGGGTGCGTGCGAGTTTCGAGTTTCAAATGGATACGAAGATAGGATCTCGAAAGTTGATTGGGCCAGAGTGTCAAAATCTCCCGAACGGGTGAGCGACGTTGGTTATCCGTATAAGAATCCTGCCTCGAGCGTTCCAGGTTGAACGGCGTGCGTGTGTCTCCGGGTTCTGGCAGGGAGCATACCGGATGTTTCTCCTTCACTGGATGACGGGAATGGGAGTAAAAATGAATCCAAGGTGAAGAATCGGATTTGCAGTGTGAACTAGCAGCAAACAGGTACAAACCGTAGACGTCCCGAGGACTCGGCACGCCTTGGGTTCAGTCATAACTTTTCAAGTACCGTTCTGATAAAATATTCGTCTTTGCGAAATCGCAGAGAAATTGTCTGTTATGCGCCGAATAGACAGCAGTGGCAAGTCTGATTTGCATAAAACGTGGACGTATCGAACGCACGCGTTTCTCAAGTTCCAGCACCGCGATGACGGACCACTGGCACATGGATATGTGACCCCGAGACAAATCTATTGACAAAGAAGTCCAGGACTAAGTAACGCTCCCATTCGATGACGGAAATGAAAATACATTTTTTCGCGTTGCAAGGAAGCAATCAGTCTTCCTACACGTTCTTCCATTTGTGAGCCTGCAATAGAGGTCGTTGCTAATGATTCGTCGTAGCAAGTCTGTCCCTTTCGTCAAAGGGTGTGTGAGCTCTCGTTCATCGACCATAGACCGAGCTGGGGTGAGTAGCACTGTAACGGTAACCACAAAACTATAGTTTATTTGAAATATGAGGCTAGGCGGAGAGAAGAAGCCATAGGCTCGTCCAGCGAATGCGTGCGTTGCCGACCCTCAATGATCGACACAGTAACCTGTACAACGTAAACTACACATGAATTAAATGAAATCACGATTTATTTCATCTGCGCTGCCGTCTCGAACAGCTTCACCAATCGTACGTCATCGATCATCATCCACTTCATACAAAATCGACATAAATCAAAATCTTCCAGAGAAATAACGAAGGGTCATAAAGCGTCGTGTGTGCATGATACAGCATGTTGTCGTTGTCCCTCCCACCTTCTAGCAACTACTCTGTTGCTGCGTCGTTCCTGAAGACGTCCCCTCCATTTTGTTGTAGTAGTCTCCACTCTCGGTCGCTGGGACACTCGGCAATTTTTGATGGCCGTACAAGGGCCGGGCAGAGCCCTCGCTGCCGACAACCAATCCGCCTGATGTGGCCCGATGACCTCTGAGACTAAGCACCAGGCGTGGGTACATTATGAACGGGATGGAGTTGACGTAAAATGTGACGAGCACCGTATAAAGCGGCTGGATAGAGGTCAGATTCAATCTGCGCGACCCATTTCATATGTTACTCACCGGAGGCGCACGTAACAACGTCCCCAATGGAAGAGCCTCGTAAGAGAAGTTGCTAAGCGTCAATGTGAGTGTTCAGCCCTTCGGTCTGGAAGGAAAAATGCTTATACAAGATAAAGTAGAGTATACTATGCTCCAGTAGTAGCATCATGTACTCGTTGATCTTCCGTCGCCCCATCATCTTCGGTGCTTCCTTGCAATACACGGCGAACCGATAAATCGCCAGAACCAGTAGTAAGACATCGAATAGGCCCCTTGGGATGCCATCGTAAGCCGATGGGAGTTGACTATGGTAATACATGGCTTGACAGGTGGTTCCATCTTCGAGATTGACGGGTTGGGGAGCGACTGATGAAAAAAACACAAAGTCACTACAGAAACACAGAGCGCGCAAAATTCGTACCGGTGAGGGGGTTACGAGGGCCATACCAAATGGCGTTGAAGACAATGCTATTGACGGTGACTATGAAGTAGAGAGAGAATAGGATTTGTTTCACTCTCTTCGGTTTTTTGAACATGACTGAGACACGGAGAATCATGATCACTGTTCTTGAGCCATGAAACTGTCATCCATTTGAGTAGCCAGGAGTCACGAACCGTCCGATACAATAGTGTAGACCAGCTTTGTCCACGTGAGAACACGTATCAAAACGATACCTGTAAAGAAGGATGCATTCATAGACATACACCAAGATACTGTGAGGGACGTACAGCTGACGGTTTCCGGAACCACATCATTGTGAGCCGTTTGCTCAGTAGCCATGAAGAATCATGCTCACGCCTGAATAGAACTTAGCTCGGATTCAACGAGAAATAATAGACCCACCAATGCCGACATGTATGAAACACCATCGCCAGACCCTATCATTGATAGTTCATGTTCCAGATTCCAGATTTAGCCTAGAATGCCAGGAAACTTACAAAACCCCAAGGCACTGGTCATTTACATGAGTGAACTGAACCGTCTGCATGCTTGAATATTGCGACTTACATTGCAAGTGCAAGTCCGAGATAGCGCACCTGGTATGAAAATGTGAGTTTAATTTTTGAGGATATCTGAGTAATTCGTGTACTCGCCACCACGAAGAGTGTAGAGATGATAGACCAGGGGTTCATCTAAACAGCGTTTATGTAAATCCTTGCAAGGAACGATATAACATACCCATATAAGCTCTACCTGTATTTCGATTGGTAAACTGGTAATCAAATCCAAGTACCATACACACCTCGCGCGAAAAGGTAAGAACTGAGAAAGGGAATTAGTAGCTAGGGAAGGCGGAAACGAGGATAGTACATGCAATAGTCATAACAAACCACTGCTGGCGCGGCAACTGCAAAGACAGAAAGAGATAAGTGCTCGAGAAGTATTAGGTTGAATTCATATCTTCCTGTGACCCACCTAAAAAGTAATCCCAAAGCTGAAAGGTTTGCAATACATCAATCACGGCGGAATAAGACATATCGACACTAGGAGTGAGAGGGTTAGTGGGTCGTTGTTATCACCGAGTGACTGGCAGTTATAAGGACGTAAGCGCGTAGAACAAACGTTAACGCGGACGCCGATATTCATATTGTCTGAAATGCGAACAGAAAGTGAAGCTATGCGATCTATTTTCGTTTACTCCACTTGGCCAGCAGGTGGCTGAAGAAAAGAAGTTATATCGACAGCCACATGACTAACCCTGAGATCCGGTGGAACTCAACGTTCACTAATAACATGGTATCTTTCCAATTGCGCTGCGATCCCGGGTGATTGCGCACATGAGGCTTTCACGAATTGCCAATGATGACGGGTTTACAACGGGGAGTATGGCCGCTGAGAACATAGGCGAGTGCAAAGCCATTCAAGAATACAAACCACTTACATCATATTTCGGCCATTAAAGTAGTTGGGATCCAAACGAAATTGAAGAAATCGTTTACCCAAGGTCACAAGGGCATCTTGAAGAGCAGGAACGTGTGAATAAGAACAATAAATAACTTGGTAGCGATTACAACTCACGCGACAATCAGGGGTCCTGGGCGGATATTAGGGTAGCCAAGATCAATCGAACAGGTGATGCGGGGGAAACATGTGGACCAACGGAGCAGTTCACATCGTTCCATTAGAAACATGGCAACCAACCTCGCCACCTCATAGAGAGAAAAGAGCAGTCTTCTGTGTCGGTGGCTGATAAAGTTACCAACGTAGCCCCATGACACACAGTTAATCTAGGGACCAAGTCAATACCGAGGCAGACTCGGACTCGAACATTAGGCAGTGCATGACGCCACATAGTGATTCAGATCAATGGGGTGTTGCGAAAGCCTCGGAAACGGATTTTAGGAGTGGATCAAAAACTTCGAACGGACAAGAGACGGCAGTATGACGGCTGCCGGTCACGGTGTGGCAGGCAGGTTGATGCCACATATTAGCTGACATAATACTCATGCTTTCGAGCTAGGGTTAGGGTTTCCTTTTCTCCCAATCTCAACCACTGCGGATTCTAACAAACCTCTTTCTCAATCATGGTGGGTCTCACTCGGCTTCATCATTCACCATTTTTATTTACTTACACAGGGTGGTGGAGCTCGTTACCCATACCCAAAACAAGTGTGGTCGCCAGCAGGTACGTAGGAATGCATCATCGCTAGGCGACTCGGTGACCATAACCAACAGGTGGATGGTGGACTCGTCCCACAAATTGGGCGAGCAATACGGCGATTGCAATGATTGGAATCTTTGCTGTTACATATGGTGTATGGTCTGTCAGTGCGGAGCGAGAGGTGATCAAGTTTTTATCCGCCGTAACAGTATTTGGTACTCAATGATACCATGCGGACAGACCCGGCACGTTCTTCCTGATCGTCCAATACCCTCGATGTTGGTGCGAACATCTGGTTTACTCTTGTTCTTTGTAACGCTGACCAAAAGTTAGTGGGCAAAGCAGTTTAGACAGCAAAGCAAGGAGTAGACTTAATCGGGTCGTTTCGTCGTCTCCGTGTATCAATGCACTCTTGACCAACTCCGATTTCTGCATCTTGACCGCACAACAGTGCATGTGGCATGTTTAAACAAAGCAATTTGGACCTCAAAACACCGCGGTTGCATGATCCCCGCTCCCTCATCACATTCCAGATATTAAGTCTCGCGGGCATGGATGTTCCTCGAATGAATCGAATCCCTACCATTGGATGCGGTTCGCCGGGTGAACCTGAGGGACCAGTGTCTTTTTGACGAATGTAAACCTTCTGTAGGTCTGATGTTGCGATAGTCAGTTTGCGGTGCAAACTGCAGGAACACACATTCTCTCTGTTTTCCTCTCGAATCAGTGGTGGCTATACGTGCTACCATTCACTTGGGTCACGCGACGCCCGAACCATTCAGACTCATCACATCTACCCATTTATGGTCAAATCGAAACTCTTGACGCGTCCACATCCACTGATCAATTTCCACAGCTCAGCCTTGGGCCTCAGGGTTTGCTGTGAAGGTGGGGATGACCCCCAGCGTCCAACCGTGGCGCTTGATGCTCAGGATCCAGGAACGATCAGGGGGATGAACGTTGCACCATGAGGTTTGGACATCTCTGGCTCCACACTTGATAAAGTTCTGGAAACTGGTGGCAGGAGCGGATTGCAGGAAACCTCGACGCGATCGGACTTGGACGGACGCGTGCGATATGGTCCACGTTGCCGTAAGTACAATGATACCTTTGTCTTTCTTTGGCGCGCGACACATACCTTTAGAACGTCCTTTTTTGTTACGTTCCAAATAAGAGCCAACACGATGCACAGACCGAATATCCAACGCTTTGCTCGAAGATGCTTCAAAGTGCGTCACATTGTTGTTTGAATCTAGTAACTTCCAAGGGGCTCTACCCCTACCAAAACCCCACCCTCCCAACTCGGGCGATGTCTTCTTTCATTCGCTCCTGCTTCTTTGACCGTCTCTTTGTCGACACGTTCGACTCTCGATCTTGGCCCTCCCATCCCTCAGAGTGGAACGTGCCACCGACCCTTCACGAGACCCAGAGTCGTTCCAGGAACATGGTATTTACATCATTCATCCACTAAACGATCCATCAATGCATGACTTCTCCCAAGCGCAAGATGGGCGTCGAAATATCGACAGACGCCATTAACGTGACGGCCACGTTCGAGCTGCCCGGTCTCATGTCCGAAGACGTCGCCATCGACCTCCAGGACTCGGAGACCCATCCGAGCCATGGCAGGTTTTCTCGGGCGTCGCAGCCCCAGCCGGTTGCCATTTAGTTAATTTTGTCGTGGCCAACTTATATAATAATATGGCAACCTTACCGCTGCGATGATCGAATAATCACACGTTACACTTGGATGCACATGAAAGGTCACATAAGAACATGGAAGACAGGGTCTTGCTAAAAGAATGACGTGATGGGGTAATGACGAGAAAGCTTGTAGTTCAACACGATCTGAGTCACGGTGCCTTGTGCAGGAGAGATATTCCCTCACTCGATGACGTAGAACTCGGGGACCCAGAAGGTCCTATAATAATGAGCCGAGAGCAGGACTACATCGCTAGCGCCGATGCCATCGGAACCGGTAGTCAGAGCCCACTTTTCGTAGCCAAGAGCGATGTGATATCCCTGCTACAATTTACGAACGAAACGCGCTGACGATCAGAAAAAGGTCACTGGTGAGAGTGGCCTTGAAAGTACTCACAGAAACCTGCTGACACAGCTTGACGAGCAGAGAACAAATCTTCACAGCAAACTCTTGGCGCGTCATATGCCTCCCGTCTGGACGTACGTCAACCCGTCCATTCATAGGGTACCCGGGCCACTTGAAGAACAGAGGCTCCCCGTGAGTGACCAAGTAGGAACCGAAAACGACACAAGCGCACCTCGAGATGAACCACAGTCGCTTTCCATCTAAACCGCTCGAACACGGTATCATCCGAGTCGTCGATGATGACGGTCTCATTTATAATATCTTTCATCCAGACTCCGGGCCACCCATCGGTATGAAATATAATTGAGGGAATTTCCTGAGGGGGACTAAGAAAAAGGGGGCGGGGTACGCGTTTGATCCGTTGCCCGTTCATCAGCCAATAAAATTCTGGCATCTCAAGACCCGTCGTTGCCGGATGATCTAGCAGTCTGACGACGCGAGTCTGCACGGCAAGGTTAGCGGCAAACATGAAGAGGAGATGCTTGTGGCCACTTGCCTGACCAGACGAAACGTTGGTCGACATTATCGGTCGTTGGTAAATGTAGAAGAAATAGGAGAGTAGGTGTTGGTATCCCGGGTGGAGAAGGGCATATATACTTGCCTATGGTCCAAGCGGCCATAATATCCTTTGTCCTATCCAGATCCACACAAAAGTTAAAGCGTGGCATTCATCCTTTGGTGCCACACAGAGATGGAACAAGTCATATTCCCGCTGTGGACAGTGTGCCAATGCAACAGGAGTTATTGTTCCGAAAGGGGGTGTCCAAGAAGGAAAGTAACAGTCACAATGCCGAGGATTTGGCAGGCCGTTGCTTTGACTTGCTGTCTGGTTTGTGGTGTCTACAAACCTTCATAATGGAACCTCGGCGAATATGACAACGCTATAATTTGGTTCAGTTAGTGACGTGGCCCTTGAATAGTTCTTATTACAATCTAATCACCCTACCGTCGGCCCGTCAGGAGGTCCCGAACCGACACTGATGTAGCAGTGAGAGGCTCGAGTCTGTACGAAGTTGTTGTTGTCTATTTTGACCGTGTCTCGACTCTTCCGAAAACTGATCGCAGTGACAGTTCCTTTGGCTAAGCTCTGCGTGCCCCTTCAAACTTGATTTTACAGCTTAGAAAAAAAAAAAAAGGATTGGTTGGTATTCATCATCATCGTTGAAAGTTCATGCACATGCCTGGAGGGCATGTCGTTTCTTCGCAGCCATTTTTCGTTCACACACTCGAACGACCCTCTTTGAATGGATCCCTGTCCCTATCGTCGTCTTTCCATCGTGGGCTCATCGCTTCCGCCACCTTCTTCGAACACGGTCTTGTGGTCTTCAACATGAGAGGCGTGTTTCCTACAATGAGACATCATGCCCAGTGATCAGCCGGGCGACCGGTAGCAAAACAAACATATGCCACGGTACTGACCGTTGTTCGATATCTTCCTAGTACAGCTGCGAGTTCTGGGATAACTTTGACCTGTAGTCGAGTCGGATCGACTCTGACATCGATTTTTCAAACCTGAAAGCGACAAAGTACGTGAGCACCGTCCTTGCGCTCGAACAGCTAGGGGAAGTCCAGTGGCTACTCAAGTTGCTGAGTTTATCGAGGTCTCCCGGTGAGGATTAGTTGAGAGTAAATTATTAGGGTTACAATCAAGTGCGTAGCAAACAAAGACGGATGGATGCGATTTCCAACATCTTACGCATGGCCTATTTCATCAAACTACTCGCTTATTTCGTTTATCGAGGGTTAACCCAGAGGTCCCCATGCGATACAGCTTAGGGTCCTTTCAGGGAATCCTAGCGCTCAACGTTTCTTTTTCATTTTTTCCCCGTAATGCGACTCCGCCCTCTTCGAGCGCATGATCTCGAGAGCTTCAGCTACACTGGCGTCGTCTCCTCCCATGCATAATGCTGCATGCTTTAGCTCGTAGCCCAATGGAGACGACGGTTCGATCCTAATGAGCTGATTATGGCATGTCAGAAAGGTGAATCCCATGAGGCGCCTGGCTAAAATAAGGCATACCCAGTTTGCATCATCGAGAGCCTGTCTCCACAATCCAATCGCCAACCGTGCCCTGCTGCGCTTGACAATAAGCATGGCTTGTGGGGAATAGGGATTGAGAAACAATGCAATGGAATAGTGGGAAATGGCATCTTCATATTGCTTGGCGCTCATTGCCGCGTCCCCGAGATTCTGGAGCTTCCTGAAGGAACGTTCCCGGAATTCTGAGAGCGAGTGTCAGTTATGCAGGGGGATAAGTTGCACAGAAAGCACACCAACTTACCTCTAGCCCATTCATAATGCTCGCCGGTCATCACCCCTCTCTTGCTCTCCATCTCGTGGAAACACTCGACTGCATCCACTACACGACCTGCCGCATATAAGTTTTCACAAAGTTGACGTCTAATCGTGATGTTCAGGTTATCGAATCTCCATCCAGTTATCTGTGTGAGCCTGTAAGCAATGTCGAAACTCTCAGTGTCGAAACTTGCCAGTGAGATTGAAAAAGTAGGAGGCCCAACGTAACCCCCCATTTGGTCGCGCGCACGCTCGAACGAATGTATCGCACCGTCATAGTCACTGCGCACCATCTGCGAGTTTCCAAGCAAAAAGTACATGTATGCCTTTGAGAATTGTCAGTGGCGAACATTCCTCTACATGTCAGTGTGTGATGCACGTACCTGGACTGTATAGCAAATTGAGTTGAAGGGGAATGTAATCGCAATGAGATCATCTACACGCGATATCGCATCTGGGTGGTCGCCGGCCATAAACACGACGATAGCCTAAGGGAGATGAAGAGCCGAGAGGCAACCAAGGCTCAAAGGACAGACCTTAACAAGGAGAAGAAAGGGAAGAGATGGACGGAAGCGCTCGAACGCGACATCGCAGGTCCGATAGCCCTTGTCCTTTTCTCCCTTGCCGACGTGTGCTATGCTCTTTGCAATAAATGCAATGATGGAGGGTTGACTATCGATGACCTTGGCGTACGTGAGTCGAGGTCAATGTAAATATTAATGTGAGCGAGAGAAGAGCAATGAGCACCTTTTCGGCATCTTCGATTGCTGCATCCCACAGTTGCAAACGGGCTCGCACGAGAGCTCGGCTCGCTAGCGCATGGACTGGATTCCGAGCCGTGGTGATTGCTATGGTCAATAATGCGTCCGCGTTTTCGAGTTGATCATTCTTCCATGAGTCGAGCGCAGCGTTGTTTATCCTGATCTCAAGCTCCGGGAAAGTTGTGTGTTGACGGGACCAATCCTTTGCAGGATGATCATCAAAAGAGTCGTCTCTAGTCACGAGGTATAATGCTCACAGGTACACTGCAGATTGTGATTTTCCCTTTATTACCGCCTGCTAGAAACCTGTCATCTGGAGAGAGTGCAATTTTGCGATATTTGCCTTGGAGGTGTTGAACGACACCGAGTTGGGCACGAGTCGATGGATCCCAGAGCGTAACACCATCATCGGTCGGGTATACGACGAAAGCGCCGTGATTTCTCAGGGAAATAAACGAGCAATATTTTCCACCTGGGACCTGCCATTCCGAGTCTGGGACCGCCGACCCGGTGGTCAAATTGAATTCCTTGATCGTTTTGCCACATGCGACGAAGAGGTGGTTGTTAGACCAGTAGAGATCTCTGCAATCGCTGATCTCAACAAGCAAGCGGCCATCTTCGCTGTCCCATACTCGAATGCAGCCCTCAGCTATGGCTGCAATCCGATCACCTTGTGGGGAGTACTTCATAACGCCTACGCAATCCTTGTGGCCGAGCGTTTGCATGTGTTTGCGGGCTGCTACGTCAAAGACGGTGACTTTGCTCCCCTTTGATCCTACGGCGAGTCGAGTTGAGTCGGGCGAGAAATCGATATCGAGGACGGCTGCGTTTTCCCTGTAAGAAAAAGCCTGATCGTATGTTTTTGCGTCCCACAGAAATACTTCCTTTCTGTCACTGTCCTTCAAATCGCGTTTGGCACCGCTCCAATATGTCCCCGCTGCGATCCATTTCTGATCTTCTGACACAGCGAGACACATGGTTGACCCTGTGTTCGTGATCATTCTTGCTAGTTGTTTACCATCTTTCACCCGCCACACTCGAACCTCGTCCTCGTGGCCGCTCACGACATGCTCGCCGCTTGCTGCAAATGCCAATGAGTCCACACTGTTAGTACCGCTGTCGATGTCAATCAACTGGGAATGCTCTTGCACGAAGGTTAGTACGAAGGCGAAGTAGATGATCAGTACGCACCCGCTATCGTCGACATGGTATAGAAACACGATGAAACCGCCCGTGACACCGCCCCTCTCTAATCAAGATCCGTGCTAAGTCCGATGTGTGTTTCCGGCGCTTGCTTGTGCAAGGGAATCACCCGGCCCGCGTCCGGTCAAAAAAGTAATACATATACAGGTGTCGTCCATCGCTCACAATGCTTCGAGTACGCGACATTGTCCAGAACATCCGCTAGCGATACGTCGCCCCGAAACCGTACCATGATCAAGCTATCCGCAGCGACCCGCTTGTACACCATCGCACGTCGACGCGTCGGCAGCGGCTGGAACAGGAGCGCACCAAACGGCTGTCCAAGACGGGCAACGAGCCGCCGTACCGCTGTTTCCCTGTCCACCGGTTCGATGTCGACAGCATGGCGCGATGGCGATGCGACGAGCAACGATGGCCCATCGTCCTCGTCCGCGTCGTCGTTAGAATTCTCTTCACCCTCCGAGTTCAAGTTGGGAGGCACATCATCATCCTCGCCGTGCACGTGCTCCAGAAGCGTGTCCAGCCACGGGTGGACGAGATAGAGCGACTTCATCCGCGAGAGGTTCTGTCGCGTCCTGACGTCTACCGCCCCGAACGCAACCATGTCTGCGTGGTAAGGACGACTTGACCCTGCACGATATGCTAAAAAAGCGGGGAGCTTGAAGGCGATGCAGGGGAGCGTCATCCAACTCTCAGCGAAATGAGGCGTCACAAGCTCGTTGAGACGGTCGTACAACTTCAAGGCCATGTCGAGGTCGAATGAGGGAGTGCACAGCCGAGCGACCCTGTCAGCCATCTCGGAGGCAGGGGGAAGTGCGACGTCGCCGGTCTGTTGAACACGGCGATACGGGCAGGCAGACAACTGTTGAAAGGGCTCGCATCCCCAGTCCCTGTAACATTGTGAGTGTCATGTCTCGTATCATCCCATGTCTGAATTGATCAACTTTTCTTTAGCATCCCACCCCACCGTCTAGTCCACACATCGCTTCTCAGAAACCTGCCATCCAGCTCAACGATGTTCTGATATTGCCAGTCTACAGCCTACTCTTCAGGAACCTGACATCAAGATCGACGACGCTGTGCTTGAATCATGGAGGCATGACAAACTCGAAAACGTGGATCAGTTGCTGACCGCAGAAATCACTGCATTTCAGAATCCGAGCTCCCGTGTACTCGCTAGCAGAGCTCTCATCCGGGCTCGTCTCCGACTCTGGGATGCAGCCCCCCAAGATGCGGAGGAGGTATTTATTCCTCTCACACCGTTTGACACTGACATTAATTCGTATCAAGGCTATCAATGTCAAGCCGACCGTCATTGCATTTATTGCAAAGGCTGTAGCCCACGTTGGAAAAGGTGAAAGGGAGAAGGCTTACCGGGCCTGCGACATCGCACTCGAGTACCACCATTCATCTCACGTTTCCTTTCTCCTACTTGTTAAGGTCTGCATTCCTATCCACTGCCCTCATGATGCTCATTTCCTTTAGGCGATCATCGTGTTCATAGCCGAGGACCACCCCGATGCGTTGTCCCGGGTGGACAATCTCATCGCTCGCTTCAATGATGTATACTATACAGTCCAGGCACGTACATAGCATGCTATCACACGGCGAGTATCGCCACTGACACACCAAAAGGCGTACATGCATTTTTTGCTTGGAGACTCGTAGATGGAGAGAAACAACTGGGAGAGCGCAATACAGTCATTCGAGCGTGCACAAGCGCGAATGCGAAACTATGCCGGTCCACCTCTCTCTGCGATCTCATTGGTGAGTTTCTTATTTAAAAAGATGTGTCGAAACGTATTCTCACCCTATCACGACAGATGTCTGGATGGATATTTGATGATTCCGCCATCACGGTGGGTCGACGTCTAGGTGAAGCCTTGGATGCATCGGGTCGAACAGAGGATTCAGTCAAGTGTTTCCGCGAACCAACAATGACTGAACCGGGTGCGTGCGCTGAACATCTCGAGTCAGCCCTCAGTGAGTGGCTACGCATCCTGTGTCAAACATTCACTTACGTGTCACTCTCAGATTCCAGGCAGCATTCATGCAAGAGCTTTGAGTCTCTCGGAGATACAGCATTAGATGAGCAACGCTACAATGACGCTATTTCCTACTATTCCACTGTATTGTCCCTCATTTCCCCCTCCGACAGAGCTATTCTCATCAAGCGATCCAACGTATTGCCGAAAATGGGATCCTGGAAACAGGCTCTTGATGATGCGAACCAGGTGCACCTCATTTACCGTGTGGATGCGAGCTCGAACATGCGGCTCTACACTACGGAGGTGACTACGACAACGCGATTAAAGCATCGAAACGATGCTCTCGAAGATGACAGAGTCACGCGACCCAGACGTGCAACGTAAGTTGCATCCTCGTCGTCATGGCAAAGCTGACCCTTTCACATGATTTGATAGAGCAAACTGACCAGTACATTAACCCATCAAAGATACGAGCAGCCATCCGTAAAACTGTCCAACGAACCTTGCGTCGTTCGCCACACGTGCTTGCCACTGGCCGACTCCACAATAGAGCAGAACAAGTGTCCGCGTTCGAGATCTTCAAAGAGCTTATATTCTCTATGACAACACGCATCAACTACGCCCGGATTAAGAAGTACAACAGTACTACCGTTACGTCGTCTTGTCCCACAAATGGGAAGACAACGAACCATTGTTCCAGCACGTGGTGCACGTACCAGTGTATGACCTAGAAGCGTCACCGACGCACGATAAGTTGCAAACATTTTGCAAGATCGTTCGGGATTCGGGGTTCAACTGGGCTTGGTGCGATACATGTTGTATCGATAAAACTGATCTTTCCTTGCTTCAAGAATCGCTTGTCGCCATGTTCAGGTGGTACCAAGGTTCTGCGATGATGCTTGTATTCCTTCGCGGTGTTTTCCCTTCATCCCCGCATGGAGCCCTTACAGGAAGCGTTTGGAATACTCGCGGGTGGACTCTTCAAGAATACATTGCGACCAGAGTCGTCCGGTTTTACACTGAAGATTGGACCCTGTATCGTGATCTAGATGTGCCAAACCACAGAGAGTGTCCAGAAATCATGGCGGAAATGGAGGAAGTCACCAATATTTCTGCACAACAGTTGATGGCCCTTCGTCCGGGTCTCGGGAACATTCGAGAAAAATTGTGTCTTGCTCATCAGGAGGACCACCACCCTAGCGCTATAACTACGTGTAAGATATTACAAGTGATTATAATTGACTTACCATTTGAAAAAAACTATTTATAATATATTACAAGGCCTTGTAATGCTAGGGTGCCGGTCCTGATGCTTCGAAGCGGGAGACGACGCGCGTGGAAGATGCAGCCTATTCGTTACTCGGCATCTTTTCGGCCATCGGCGTGTCCATCATTCTCTAGGACGACTCATCGCAAACGTCATCACGCGATCTGGAGATGCGAGTAGCCTTGCATGGGTTGGGGACCACAGTGCCTTCAATAGTTGTCTACCAGCTCGTATCACGGTGTTTAACGAACCCGCAACATCACATCTCCCCTTGCCCATTCCCGACTCCGACCTGGAGGCTACAGTCATCGGGATGCATACTCCTGCATTCGACCTTGACACGGCATTGAAGTTATATGACCGTCTCAACGAAATTGTAACACCCCGCTTCGCTGATAGTCGAATGACACTTCCATGCATTGCCTTCAAGCTCCCCTTCCTTTTAGCATTTCGAGCAGGGGCAGGTCGTGTCTATCGCGCGGACACTGTTGCATTTGGGATGGTGGAAATCCGGACGAGACAGGATCTCACTGGGATGAAGCCTCTTTATCTCGTTCATCCATGGTTGGATTCGCTTCTGGCGCACGAAGACATGCACGCAGGTGTGGTAGGGGACAACGATATGCCTCCATCAGACGATGATGAAATCTGCTACGAGGATGTGAACGACAACCTATCGTTGCTTCCTGCATCAATGTCATCCCGTTCCGCTGACACAACACCGGCGGGGAGAGAGAGGGCGGCGCGACGGTTGGTCGTCCGTCTTCGACAGCCGTTTGGTGCCCTGATTCTTATGGCGGTCTTGACGGGTCGGCGGCGTGGTGCGATGGAGTACAAGCGGGTTGCGACGGACGCTTTGGTCACTGTGCAGTTTCGGGAGGACGTTTCGCTGAGTGATGTTTTGGCGGAGGTACGCGTACTCGACGTTTTGTGAACTACTCCTGAAAGACAGCCGCGTTTTCTTTTTTCAGCAAACAAGTTCACATCAACTGTGGTTCGACGTTCAAACACCAGTTTCGGACAACACGAGGTGATGAGGTTGACGTTCATTGATATTTATCTGCAGGATAAGATTGTCCGCATGCCCCAACGTACCATAAACCTCGACAATAGTACGGAACAGGCATGACATTGCAATTGATTCCCTCCGTTCAGTGGCTTGCTATCCCCTCAAAGTTCGTCGGTCACAACGTGGGATTCATCTCGTCTCCCGTTTCCCTTGTCATCCTTGCGTTCCATTCCCGCGAGCCATTCCTCTATGATGGCGTTGAACACGTTCGGGAATTCCATGTGAGGCCAGTGCTCGCCGTCCATCGTCTGCATGCATACGACCCGATCAATGCTTGGTGAGCACGTCCGCTCGGGTATGCACCTTTGTGGTCAACCATGGCAGGTACTTGGACACGTTCGAAGACTTGGCCAACACATCCCAGTCAGCGACGGGATCCTTGCATGACGCCGTCACTTCATTTCTCACAAAATGAGCGTATATACGCTACACGTACCTTGAGAGGGAGGACGGAAAGCACGGGCTGGGGAATCGTAAAATATCCCTGGTCGTGAGCAAATCTCCATGTCCCGTACTTATTCTTGCCGCATATGCATCCTTTTGAGCATGGACGATCAGAAAAGGCGAGGTCAACACTTACACCGATGGTATAAAACTTCAACGCTAATCACACGGCAAATAAAAATCGTCAAGCCATGCACACGGTGACGGGAAAAAGACCACATATAATGATCGAATCCTTGTTTGGCGAACCTGTCCACGAAGTAATCCTCCTCTTCCTCAGAAAAGAACGGAATCAGCGGGATCTAGCAAGCACATGGGCACGCGGACGAGGAACAGACAGGAGAGACTCGCCTCTATGCCGTCCCATACCCCCATGTACGTCTCATTACTGCGCAAAAATGATGCGGGAGACGGACACGCGATGCTCCTTAGTGTGCCTCTCAACGTGCGCCTGACATCCTTGTCCAGCTCAACGATCGCTTCCGACGTGTTTCACGCGAACAGACTTGGTACGAAAGCGTCGGTATCGCCGCAGCCATGACCTCGACGGGTATGAATTCGCCCGACGAGGGGAGGTACTTTAGGATATCGCAACATAAACAAGGCACTCGGACGCGGACTCGTCGGTTGGACTCACTGGAATGGTCACACCGATCACGGCAGAGAACACGTCAGGGCGTCTCCTCGCAGCCTCGCGGTACGTGACAGAACCCCAATCGTAGCTTCACCGAAACGAGTCAGGAGATTTCGACATACAATCTCCTGAGCTTACCCCGTGCAAATCACAGACTATATTCCGAGGTGCTCAAGGACGCACGTCAAATCTCCAGTGATGTCCGCCATGGTGCTCGACGACTGGATGTCAGCAGGAAACCCACGCACGTCCATGGCCACAGACGGTAGTCGTTCTGAAACAGCGAGGTGAGAATCGGAAAATGACGCGTACCAAGACGCTGAACATGCCTGAAAGTGTTCAATCTGCCGGCCCCAGCTGCTCCACAGACTTGGCCAACCATGCACCATCAAAATGGTCGTTTTCGCAGAGGGGTTGATGTCGATGTATTCTACGCCATGAGTTTGCCATGAGAGACCGGGTTGTGGCGCGCATATAGGCAGCGGCGTACTCACCGATGGTAATGTCTATAGTCTTGTTAAGGACCCTATCGACCGCAGGGCATGTAGCAGCATTTATATCATATTCGCATGGCTTGAATACGGTGGAGGCAAGGGTGATCGCTATACGAGACAGCAACAGGCTGGCGGTGATGACGCGGAACATGTGCGAGAGGGGCTTGTCAACTGGAATGAAATGGAGTGACCCTTTATACAGACGGCGGCGATCAGCCCTGGACACCTTCGATTGGAATTCCGGGACATACCAACGTTTCGAACCGGATGCAGTCCGGCCACTTGCATTGGCCACACAATATTAAGTATGCCGTAGAGAACGTACAAATGAACTTGTCTTGCTTAATGACACAAGCGAGCAAGTCAGGTCATCATTGGCTGGTGCTGATACAACGCTCAGGGGAGGATTCATTTCTCGTGTGGAGAAAGGGGACGTCACAAATGTATTCCTCTTAGCCATGACAGCGGAGCATAAAACACGCCGAGGATAAAAGGAATATAACTGTGTAGGTCAGTCAGGTTAGCTGAACACGGGACTCGCCAATATCACTGGGTCAAAAATGCACAGGAGAAGCCTGTCTCAGAAGACGACGACGAAAGTAACAGCGCATTTATCCAGAAAAACAAACACACACCAAATGTGCTCGGGCCACGGAGAAACAAAAGAATCCCGTATGCACACTGGTCAGATAACCAGGATGGGGGACTGCTGCTGCGGTACGATGATCCAAAAGGTAGGGTGGTGTCGGATCATAGGTCTGCACAGACATTGCCTCATTTCGCTCCTCCAACTCTGCGCTGAGATGACGTCAAGCAACTTTGCGGGGCCTACGGCATAACAAAAGCTACGTGGAAATGAGGGGAAAAACAGGGGCTGGTCATGAAGTTGACGAAACACCGCCGAGCACCTAGCGTCGAGTCGCGTGTAATGCTTCGAGTTGTTCTATTTGAACGGCACCTGGAGACTGGAGTTCCTGAGCTCGACCCTCGCCCAAATATACAACAAGCCTGAACTTCTGGGTGTCGTCAGCTATGCAGATGTTGTGCTTTTTCGAACGACCTGGGGTGCCTCGTAGTAAACATATTAACTTCGGCGACTTTTAAGCCAAAGTAAAGTTCCTAACGGAGAAGTGAGGTGAATCCTGATCTCGGGTTTGCATAAAATGGACGTACGTTGCACAGGTCAATTACCTATATTACGTCTCGAGTCGCTCGATCATGCAAGCGCTCTCGAAACAGGCTCGCCAGCTCGATCTGAGATGAGGTGTGGTGTTCTTTCCAGACGAGAATGGTAGCCGATCACAGCGACATTATCAAGCTCCGAAGTCGATGAATGGCTGCGATCAGGTGCAAAGCAGGCAAAAGAACACATACGGAAAGAACTCCCCGAGAGAAAGAAGGAGAGGATTGTTTGCTGAAAAAAATAAATATGGCTGGTTGTCTTACAAAAGAGTTGGTTACAAAACCTCGAGTACGCGTACATTCGCCAGAACATCACCCAATGACACGTCCTCCCGAAACTGCACATTGACCAAGGCATCCGTCGCAACCCGCTTGTAGTCCACCGCACCACGCCGTCGACCCGTCGAGACCGCCATAAGAATCAGCGCACCAAACGGCTGTCGAAGACGCGCAACCAGCCGTCTCGCTCCCGTCTCTCTATCCACCGGTTCTATGTCAATGGAACGGCGTGACGGCGATTCAGGAAGCAACGATAGATTGTCGTCCACGTCTTCGCACCAGATCTCTTCGTCGTCCGACGTCGGCGAGGACAGAGGCACATCGTTGTCCCTTGCCACGCCTCCATGCATGTCTCGATGTGCCAGAAGCGAATCCAACCATGGGTGAACGAGATACAGAGGCTTCATCCCAGTGAGATCCTGTCTCGTCCGGATTTCAACCATCCCAAATGCAACAGTGTCCGCGCGATAGACACGACCTGCCCCCGCTCGATATGCTAAAAGGGAGGGGAGCTTAAAGGCAATGCATGGAAGTGTCATTCGACTATCAGCGAAGCGAGGTGTTACAAGTTCGTTGAGACGGTCATATAACTTCAATGCCGTGTCAAGGTCGAATGCAGGTGTATGCATCCCGATGACTGTAGCCTCCAGGTCGGAGTCGGGAATAGGCAAGGGGAGATGTGATGTTGCGGGTTCGTTAAACACGGTGATACGAGCTGGTAGACAACTATTGAAGGCACTGTGGTCCCCAACCCATGCAAGGCTACTCGCATCTCCAGATCGCGTGATGACGTTTGCGATGAGTCGTCCTAGAGAAGCTTCGCGTTCACCATAAATGATGGACACGCCGATGGCCGAAAAGATGCCGAGTAACGAATACGCTGCATCTTCCACGCGCGTCGTCTCCCGCTTCGAAGCAAGACACAATTTTTCTCGAATGTTCCCGAGACCCGGACGAAGGGCCATCAACTGTTGTGCAGAAATCCGGGTGACTTCCTCCATCTCTGCTATGATTTCCGTGCAATCTTTGTGGTTTGGCACATCTAGATCACGATACAGGGACCAATCTTCAGTGTAAAAGCGGACGACTTTGGCCGCAATGTATTCTTGAAGAGTCCACGCGCGAGTATTCCAAACGCTTCCTGCAAGGGCTCCAGGCGGGGATGAAGGGAAAACACCGCGAAGGAATACAAGCATCATTGCAGAATCCTGGTACCACCTGAACATGGCGACAAGCGATTCTTGAAGCACGGAAACATCAGTTTTATCGATACAACATGTATCGCTCCAAGCCCACTTGAACCCGGAATCCTGAGCGATCTTGCAAAAGGTTTGCAACTTATCGTGCGTCGGTGACGCTTCTAGGTCATACACTGGTACGTGCACCACGTGCTGGAACAATGGCTCGTTGTCTTCCCATTTGTGGGACAAGACGACGTAGTGGTAGTACTGTTGTACTTCTTCCTTAATCCGGGCGTAGTCGATGCGGGTTGTCATAGAGGATATAAGCTCTTTGAAGATTGGAAGGGACTCGAACGCGGACACTTGTTCTACTCTATTGTGGAGTCGGCCAGTGGCGGTGTTGATGAGCACATGTGGCGAACGACGCAAGGTTCGTTGGACAGTTTTACGGATGGCTGCTCGTATTTTTGATGGGTTAATGTACTGGTCAGTTTGCCCTATCAAATAATGTGAAAGGGTCAGCCTTGCCATGACGACGAGGATGCAACTTACGTTGCACCTCTGGGTCGCGTGACTCTGTCATCTTCGAGAGCATCGTTTCGAATGCTTTAATCGCGTTGTCGTAGTCACCTCCGTAGTGTAGAGCCGCATGTTCGAGCTCGTATCCACACGGAGAGGATGAGTCAAGCGCAATCAGCTAATGATGGATGGATCAATAAGATTGACTAGGATCTGGTAAATGAGGTGCACCTGGTTCGCGTCGTCTAAAGCCTTTCTCCAGGATCCTATCTTCAACAATACCTTGCATTGCTTGATGAGAATACTCCTCGGGGAGAAGGAAACGAGCGATAATGCAGTGGCATAGTAGGAGATAGCGTCATTGTATTGCTGCGCATCCGCTGCTGTATCTCCGAGAGACTCCAACCTCTTGCATGAACGCTGCCTGAAATCTGAGTGGGTGACACATAAATGAATGTATTGCACGGGATGCGCAGCCACTCACCAAGGGCCCATTCGAGATGTTCGTCACGTCCACCCGGTTCAGCCATTAGTTCGCGGAAACGCTCGACTGCATCCTCTGTGCGACCCGACGCATACAAGGCCTCACAGAGAGCTCGACGAACCGTCATAGTGAAATTATCGAATTTCCATCCGGTTATCTGTCACAGAAGGTGAGGTTATATTGCGACAAATCTTTTAAGAAACTCACCAATGAGATCGCAAAGAGAGGTGGACCTGCATAGTCTCGCATTCGCGCTTGTGCACGCTCGAATGACTGTATTGCGCTCTCCCAGTTGTTTCTCCCCATCTGCGAGTCTCCAAGCAAAAAGTGCATGTATGCCTTTTGGAATTATCAGTGGCAATATTCACCGCGTGATAGCATGTTGAACACGTGCCTGGACCGTATAGCATACATCATTGAAGCGGACCGTAGCTATAAGATCGTCTACGCGCGATAACGCATCGGGGTGGTCTCCAGCCATGAACACGATGATCGCCTAAAGGAGATGAGCATTACGAGGAGAACGAATTGGAATGCAAACCTTGGTAAGGAGGAGAAATGAAGCGTGAGATGAATGGTGGTACTCGAATGCGATGTCGCAGGCCCGATAGGCCTTTTTCTTTTCACCTTTTCCAACATGGGCTACACTCTTTGCAATAAATCCAAAGATGGACGGCTGGATATTGATAGCCTTGGTACAAATTAACATCAGTATTCAAACGGCATGAGAGGAATAAATACCTCCTCTGCATCTTGGAGGGCTGCATCCCAGAGTTGGAGCCGAGCCCGAATGAGAGCTCTGCTAGCGAGTACATGAGAGCTCGGATTTTGAGATGCGGAGATTGCTGCAGTCAACCGTTGGTCCACATCTTCGAGCTGATCGTGCTTCCATGAGTCAAGTATAGCGTCGTCGATCTCAAAGTCAGGTTCCTGAAGAGTAGGGTGTAGACGAGGGGACGGCGATATTACCGCGTCGTTGACCTGGGTGGGGGGCTCCTGGGAAGTGAAATGCAGACTAGGCAATGGAATAGAATCCTAAGCGGAAAGGCGATCGGTCCAGACATGCGATGATACGACGAGACATGATACTCACGATGTTACGAAGTAGATTTTGGAGGATAAGTTTCAAGTCCTTGCTACCAATTGCGAGACACCGGTCGTCTGGAGAGAATGCGATAGAATGTATGCTATGAGTGTGTTCGAGAGCGAGGCCAGTATGTGTCGTTGTGTCCCAAAGCGACACCGTGCGATCAGCTGCGAATGCAATGGACGTTCCGCGGTTTGTCAGGGCAATGCACGAATAGTCGTTGCTACTGAGAACTGGCCATTCTGCGACCCGTGACCCGCTAGACGCGTCGTATTCTTGGATTGTACGCGCAGATACGCAAATGATATGATCGTTGAGCCAAACGAGACCTTTATTGTTGTGTAGGGTTAATGTCACTTCTATTTCGACCAGTAAATGGCCATTCGCGCTGTCGTAGACCCGGATAGAATCATAACTTCCTACTGCGATGCGATCGCCTTGTGGAGAGTACTTCGCCGTTCTCACGGTATTGTTATGTTGAAGTACTTGTACTTGTTTGCTTGACTGAAAGTCCCAAACAACGGCTTTTTTGAGCGAACCCTTGACGAGTCTTGTCGAGTCAGGCGAGAAATCGACGACCTTGTGGTACCAGCCATCCCTGTACTTGAAGGCTTGCTTGTACGTATTTGCGTTCCACACGAAGATGCCATTATAGTATGTCCCAGCTGCGATCCATTTGCCGTCTTGAGAGATGGTGACGCTGTCCACCTTGCCTGTGCTCATGCTTGCCATTTGCTTGCCATCGCGAGTTCGCCACACTCTAACGTCCTCTTCGTCGCCACTCACGAGAAAGTCGCCAACTGGTGAGAATGCTATTACAAACACTTCACGACCCACACTGATTTCAGTGGGCTGCGACACTATTTTCTCAGTGGTCAGCACATGCCCCTTCGTCTTGTCGACACGCACCAGTCATACTCGATAGAGAGGGTATCAGTGACATGGCTCGGCTGAGGAGTGGTCAAAGTCAAGGAGCGAGGTTCTCTATATACACGTAGTCTCTTATCGATATAGATCAGCGCACGCGCACTGCCTCATTTTCTCGGCGCTCGACTTTTCACTCCCGCTCCTCCTAACACATCACCCTCATAGCAATTGCATACAATGCGCATAGATTCGATTATATTCAGCCAGGCTTCAGTATCCTCTTCCTGACATGGACGTTGTAACCATGGTACCACGAGGAAACTGATAGTGTTCAACCACGCCGCCATGCAGTGACATGGCTCGGCTGAGGAGTGGTCAAAGTCAAGGAGCAAGGTTCGCTCTGTATACACGTTGTCTCTTATCGATATAGATCAGCGCACGCGCACTGCCTCATTTTCTCGGCGTTCGACTTTTCACTACCGCTCCTCCTAACACATCATGTAATGACAACAAGTCGTCACCCTCATAGCAATTGCACACAATGCGCATAGACTCGATTATATTCAACCAGGCTTCAGTATCCTCTTCCTGACATGGACGTTGTAGTGAAGTAATTAGAACAAACCATTGTACCACGAGGAAACTGATAGTGTTCAACCATGCCGCCATGCTAACACGTCGTCGACGTCTGACGGGTGAGCAGTGAGCATATCACGGACCATTGTCGTTATCAGTATCGCCTCTTCCATATCACGAACGGATAGAGATAGGATAAGAGAATATTCACATCTCCTTACTGCGAAAATTGAGCGAACAGCCTGGCTCAGCCAACCCTGAAAAATACATGAAGCATACGACGACGACGACAGGGGAACGCGCTTAATAAGAAATGATACATTTATGGGGGAGACCATCCTTCGGGCATAAAGTTCCAAGAGATCTGCAGCACATCACCACCACCAAGATGCTGAAAAAGACCCTTCGACATATCTTGAGGTTCGGTCAAAAATACGTCTAGAACAACTCTTGGCAAGCATGCATACCCAGATCATAGTAGCCGCAGCCTAGGCATTTGTCGTGCACTATGCCATATGACATATTCCCATTTGCAGTGTTGGTGACGCTGATCCACTGAAGAACGAGAAGCGAGGTGAGAGCTAGCGACCGATCGTGTAAAAGACACTCACTCGATTGCAACGTTCTCCCACATCATACAAGCCGGGCGAAATGGCAATGATGGAATTGTAGTCATAGTCAGTGTAGCCGCATGCACCCAAGCCATCATTGAACCATGTTCCCTGAATAACCAGTTGTCTGTACTGTGACGTTCAAGCATTAAGAGCTCGACTCACCCTTCCAATGTGCGTGATACGTTTGTCAAGTTCTTTGTACTCTGTCCCTGGCACTCGTAATCCTATTACGGAGAGACAGAAGGCGCTGATCGCGGTGAACATGGTGGACTGGTACATGATGAGAGAGGTTAGCAATAGACTGAGCGCGAATGGATGACCCTGGAAGTGGTGCAAGAGACTGAGGAACTCATATCTTCAAACATTTATACAGTGTGCGAATCAACCGACTGATGGACCCAAACGAAACACAAGAAACAAAAGGGGGGAGGGGGTCAAAGAGACCGTTTGATATGTGTTTTGCCTTGACAAGATCTTGGAACGAGGCCGAAGTGAACGGAGGGTGCTGCTTTCAGGCTCCGATGGCAGAAGCCCGAGGACAGTTCGAGCGGAGGAAGGGCTATTGTCAAATTTTAGTGCTTAGTTCTCAGAGCCTATCACTCGACTGGTACCTGCTCTGATTTGCGGGAAGAATCCCGCGTAGATGTTCCGCAATGCTTTTCCACGTTGGACTGTTCTGACATTTAGTTAGGTTTTGTATCTCCGAGGTACTGTAATCGCGTTTTGGCACGCAACCACAGCATCTCCATTATTCTCTGAATCTTTCTTGCCAGCGAGTCGTTTAACGCCTCAAGAGTCGAAATCGCTGGGAAAACATACTAACAATCCGTGCCAGATTACTTGCAAACACGCAGGCTCAAACACATTGGTGAACGCAACTGTCACCCTGTTTGGTATTACACGTTGTATGGTTCTACTTGGTTTTGATAAAACGTGAACTATAGAACGACATGCGGGTAACATATAGAGCATACGTACTAAGAATGACTGATCATGCCAACAAATGGTGTGCCAGTTGGTATCTGTGGATTGACTATACCTTCACCAATGGCCCCCTTGATTTGGCAGGAAGCAGAGAATGCTAGCTTTGTGAAGATCGAGCTTATTTTGAAAGTAGCAAGTGCGCAAGTCCACGTGAGAGCGAGATCCGAGCTGCAGTGCAAGTACTGGAATCATACGGTTGTGGGTGGCCACCAGGATCCAGGATCGACTTGAAGCACTAAAATTGTTTAATGATCGGGTGTCATGGAAGCTATGGTATCTTGCCCCCAGCTTGGGTTACTAGAGTTGCGATTTGCTAATGGTGATGTTTTTTGGCTGAAAATGAAGTGAGTGCTGAGATTGTGTTGTTGCAGCTGCTGTTGCCAGGTGGAACTCTCGACTCCACATTCTGAATGACAGATTGTCCAAGTATATCAATGGTAGACTGATCTGCGCCGACGCATCACCCCGTGCTTCGGGCATTTTGGATACTCTCAGGGTACGCTATGCTCAGATTTGCTCAGCTGCAGCCCACGGAATCAAGGTGCCCGACGAATTTCACGATCCTAAAGTGATTGACTTGGTTGTATGTCCTCACACTCAGGACAGCTTCATCTTGATGTTGATTATTGATATTTAGGAATCAGCAGTAACAGACGAGTGGTTTACAGGTCTGTCCTCACGTCTGCTCTTATTGTTATTGTATTCACCTTTGGCACCCACCAGTTTGTAAAATACTATTCTAATTTTGACTTGCAAGAATCTAACGAATGCTTGTCACAGTCAAGACAGAGCAAGGTCGCCGTCTGGGCATGGGCCGACTCCTTGCGGACGTCTCGACCAGGATGCAGACCAAGGTCAAGGAAGGTGACAAGGACCCGTTAAAACTCCTCGTTTACAGTACCCATGACTCCACGTTCGCAGCACTATGCTCTACGTTTGACGTCTTTGATGAAAAGTGTCGTTCGGGCCTTGTTTGTCGTGCCAACCAATGTGTGATAGGTGGTCATCGCTTATGTCATCGGTCACGTTCCGGTTCTTCAAGAGACAGCTCTGTGTCATTCATCGAATCTCTTGGCAGATGGCGAGGAACAGCCCCTGGTGATGGCTCTCACCGGGGTGCTGCATGGCAGCGCAAAAAATCCCGACAGATGACCCGAAAGGGTATCCCACTGGTCAAGTGCCTGTGGGTGATTCTTATCAAGCACGCACTGGTCGGGAAGTCTCCCCCACCCCCACTCGCACTCCCCCACCTCTGCAACCAGTCACGCCAGTGATCGCGCCTTGGGCCAGGCTTAGCCCCTTGCCCTCCTCACAGGCCTACTCCACCGGTAGGGCTTGAGACTGGTAGCTGGTACCCTAAACAGCCTCTGAAGGAGCGGTAGGGGTAGCTGTAGCCCCCTGATGAGAGCTTTCGCAGGCTCAAAACCACACCCAATGCCGTTTACCTTACCTGCCTCTACTCGTACTGTATGCAGCTCGCTTTACTGCAGCCCAGTCCCGATCCTCGGAGAGGGACGCCCGACGGACGAGCAAGCGGTTGGACAGCCCGAGTACCCTCCCTCACACAC
Source organism: Boletus semigastroideus (assembly GCA_038090295.1). Lineage (NCBI taxonomy): Eukaryota > Fungi > Basidiomycota > Agaricomycetes > Boletales > Boletaceae > Boletus > Boletus semigastroideus. Next base: position 61,330 of record JBBPMK010000097.1, read on the forward strand.
AGACTAAAGGCTGGGTGGCTTCGCCACCCAGCCCCGCCAACTGGGGACAAACATCGCACCTACTGAGCACGCTCTGGCATGGTCGTTCGAACGAGGAACACTGCGTTTGTCCGAGCCACTTAAGAATTCTTTTCTGACGTCGGCATCTACCACTGGCAGACGTTCGCATGCGGTACAAGAACCAGAACATGATGTTGCCCTTGTGTGCAAACAAGGGGGATCATCTTGCGGGATCGCCCGAGTTTGTGCGCTTGGGGAGTTTCAGCGGAGGGCGAGGGAGCTGACGCCTGTGAATTGGAGTGCGGAATGTGCAAGAAAGGCTGCAAGTTCGGGAGGTGTGGAGTACGGGTGACTGGGACTGTTGTAATTTGGGTTATTGGACGGCGTGGTTTTGGGTATATATATGTGTTATACGTCATGAGAGTGTTGCTTGCTGGGATTGTGCTGGGACGGGGGAAAGAACACATCCAATGTCACATGTCACGCGATGTCACATCTAAACACTGGGGCAGCGCGACGAGCCATCTGGTTCATCATCATCTCCTGCAGTACCAACGAGTTCGCGTTCGCGTTTACGTTGGCCGCGGCCATATCCATTCCAACACCGTTTTGGAAACCCATCATGATGGCGGAGTCGGGCGTAGCCGCAAGGGAAGGAATGCCACCACTCGTGACAGCATCGATGCCGTCTCCGTGTGCATATGGTTGGTGCACGCCATTTCTTCCGCCTAAACGGTCTAAGAAACTCCTTCCGCTCGCACCCGGAGCAGCTTCGCCTCTTGAACCACCGCCCTGCATCGCACGAGGGCCTGTTGGTACGTCCATACGACGCGTTTTCGATGCGCTATGCCCAGTAGGTGAGGGTGACCGTGCGGATGGTGTTCGTTTCTGCCCATGACCAAGCGTTGAGGAGAGCGCTTGTTGGTAAGTGGGGCACCGCCTTGCGCGGAAGGCGAGAATCGGGTGGTCATCGGTGATCAGTTGTCGGGGATGGTGAGTAAACAGGGATTTCGGATGTGGCATGTGGTTTTGAGGTGGTCGCTGACGTGAGTGAAGCGGATGTGGATGATGATGTTAGTGGTATTTCCGACTCTGGAGCTCCTTTAGCTGCTTCGACAAATAGCCAATCGGTGAAACTGGGATCTGGAAAATGGATGACGGTCAGTAATGGTACAAATATAGGGAGTTGGGAGAAAGGTCGCACGAACCAAAGTCTGTTCCAATTACCGGAACGAAGAAACAAAAGGAGTTAATTGGGCGCGAACTGGTCGTAAAAGCATACAGTGCTTACAACCCTCAAGCTCAGATGTTATTTGAGCTGTAGTGTAGTGGCAGACCATGTCAGTCTAGATCCACCCACCCTCAAAGTAGACACGACGACGTACCAGCAGTCTTGTTATTTATGATCATGATAGTGATATACTCTGCCATGACCGGGTCTGAATAACCGCCTTGATGAGCGTTTTGGAGGATGGAAGAGGCACTGGTGGACTGACCAGCATCGGGACTGAATCGCCGCTTTATGAGCTCGTCCTGTATCGCATTCTGTGAAGAAGAAAAAGGCTCCGTCAGCCAGAAAAAATGTTGGAAAAAGGCCAAGTTGTGGACTTGGAGAGTATTGGCGCGTCCAGTCCCAATTGTGAGGCCAAAAGGCATGTCTGGTTGAAAGTGAATGGTAAAGGTCGACGACAGTGATTGGCAAAGAAGGGGTATGATGACTATTACTTGTCCTAATAATGATTACATTTGCTAACCATTGTCATGACTCGGACGAGGACCAGGTCAAGTAAAGTACGTATCCAAATTAACGACAGGCTTCTAGCTCGCGTTGTTCTGCTTGTTGCTTTGCGAGAATCGCCTGTTTCCTTCGTTTTACTTCCTCAGGCGGTACCATTGATCTGGGTCTGATAAAAATGGGTCAGGACTCGGCACTCGTTCATGTACCCAGTCACTTACGGTTGATCATCTCCCGGCAAGGTCGATGGCCCAGCAGCCCTGTACGAGAGAAGTTAGCCAACCACCACACCTGCGAATTATTTGACACCGACCCAGCTGAGTCTGACTCGTCCTGATACAGCCACTTTCTGTCCCACGTTGGTTCGATCTCTTGCCAATATCGAAAATACGCTTCCATCCTCTCTCTTCGCCCGCTCTCTGCCTTGACGAGGTCCCGAACATCCCTTGCTTTTTTGCGCAGCTTCGCAGCAGTCTCCCGTATATCTGCCACTTTACCCAGCAGGGCAACGTCTTGTTCAGAAACTTGCTGCATGATCGCGACACAGCGTTTGAGGTCGTTGACATTTGCGGCGGGAGGCGTCTCTCCGCGCGACGAGATGAGTGTGTCGAAATCCCGCTGTTCCTCCTCTGTCATCTCGGATTCCGTGCCGCTAAACAGATCTCGGTCGTACGAGAGCACGGTGGGTGCTTCTCGCACTGGAGATGCCGACCGTGGAAGTGATGGCCCAAGTTCTGGCCCTGATCGATCTACAGGATCAGCATGGCTATCTTGGGCGTTTGTATCGGTATGGCTGGGTTGGGCGTCTTGGGGCGCAGGTTGACTCCCAGGAGGTAAGGTTGCAGCTTCTTCTGATGCAACTTCTCTCCTTGATCGCTTTCGCGATGGTCCCTCTTCAGGATCATCCTCGGCAGGTCTATGTTGTGTGGCAAAAGCAAACATGAAGAGTGAAGCGTTTTTCAACAATTGTCAAGGGTCCTGGTATCCAGAGAGCAATCCTGCTTACCTTGTTCTCTTGGATATCTGGATCCTCGATAATTGTTGGATAATCTCTTCACTCTTCGTGTTTGCTTTCACATTGTGGGCCTGTGTGTCGTGAGCACGAGCCTTGGGGTGGGTGGGGGAGCGCGACGCATACCTTGGCGAGCTTCTGAAGCTTCGGTCGAGACAGCTTTCGGAGAGCTGCCTCGCTCAGATCTTCATCGTTCGTCGTCGTAGACGTTTTTGGGGCTGTTGCTTTGATTTTCAGGACTGCTTTCGGACCCCCAGGCTTTACCTCTCCCTTCGATCGAAGGTGAACCATGATCGTATGTGATGTTGGAGTTCGAAAAGGTCGCTGATGCTGATGGATGGGAGGAAAGGAAATAATTTCAGGCCACCCAGGTGTGTGTTTACAATATAAATCGCGTCGGAGTGGACCGTAGATGAGAACAATACCACCACACTTGTTACCTGGACTCACAGCAGCGATCCAGGGTCCCAGTTTGGGAGGCTAATCGGTCGGACGTCATTCAAGTGGACAACCCCAAGACTCGGCGGATGTCACAAATGTGGACCCAGAACGTGACAAACAATGCAGTGGTGAGACATCACCTCGCGCTGCTTTGTGTCGGGGCTGGCACCTGCCGGCCGGGTTCAACCCTTGTATCTGGAACCCGTGAACAAAACCAAGGACTACGCACCTGGACGTGCTCCCTACAATTCCGAGTTTCCCTCCTCCATCATCGACATTGGCGATTTTCTCCAGCACAACGTGGCGCTCACGCTGGATAACCCAAAGCTTCGCGAGCTCAGTCGCACGCAACTTCAGTCCCTCGCCCAGGTATGCACACGCGATCCATCCTCGATCCTTGTTCACTCACGCCCACGTCGTGTTCTGCAGCGAGAAGTCGTTCGCGCCATTGGCAAGACTGAAGATATCATCCACAAACTTGTACAAAAGCATCCCAAGGGCGTTCCAGTCCCCAGGTAAGCATCTTTCCGTTCTTCCTAGGTCTCAAGTTCACGCGCTCACGGCCCCTGACCACAGCGAGACAGACTCGGACATTTCAGGATCTGCCTCGGACGTCCCCTAGGGAAAGAGCACGCGACGAGGGAATGAACATGCGACGAGGGAAAGAACATGCGATGTCACACCTAAACAGCAATGCTGAGCGTGTACTTTTGGGTACACCGTATACGTCGGATGAAGGGATTCACCGTGTTTATGCATGGAAGAATCTTTGGGCCATCACATCGAACTCAAACCCTTTTTGACACATGCCAGTGGTAGATTTCTATAAGAGGTCCGTCTTACAAAGCACTGACAACCTCCACCCCACGCCGACGATATCCGTGATGCGTGTGACGGCCGTTCCACTATCACACCTCTATTTCACCCTCGCTTCTCACTTGATATGTCAGGTGTAGCAGGTTTATTTGGCGGAGATGATGCTGTGTCCGCTATGACTGCCGTCCATGTGTACGGGAACAGGCGTTGGCTAGGTTGGTACAACAACCCTGGGTCCTTCCAGATAGCCAAGCGGTTCAGCATATTCGCCCAGCCCATATCCCTCCATAGAATTTTTAGCCATCCGTCCTCGAAATCCCTCTTCAAGAGCATCTACATGGACCCTGCATCATTATCTGAACCAGACGGTCCCAACTTCAAGGGACCCAAGTTCCGTGCTGCCCACTCGGGCATTGTCGTCGAGGAAACGGGTTATCTGCGTCGTTTTTAATGAAGGAATGCACTACCTATGATTCAGATTCAGAGTGCAAAGTGGTACCAGGAAGGAGGACGCAACCCGTTGGAGTCACCATCGCCGATGTCAGCGGAATCTCTCCCCCTGAGATGCATCCTGCACGCAGCCTGAGTGTGTTGACCTTCCTCGCTGCCTGTGTCACTATTGCCACCAGCATGGGCACATGTGCTGTTCGCGAGGATTGGTATGCTTCATCATTGATCCTCGTTGGCATCATCGCGAGTGGTGTATCCTGCCGCGTCCTCGGCCCTGCGGATTTCGTGTTCACTCACCCCAGCCTGCCGGATGTTCGCTTGCTGGTGATGGGATCCTCAGCTCGGACAAGGATATCATCCTGCTGAGGGGCACAGAAGGCGCCGCGAACTCCATCATGGTGGCCAGTTTTCTCTCCGTTTCTCGAGCGTGGCCCACTACAATCTCATCCGCTGGTATTCCCGCCTTTTCTTCATTCAATGTCTTGCCCAGTTCCTTTTCATGCCGCACGCGACATCGTTTGGCCAAATCATGTTCCTCGTCTCCATCGGCGTCTGCTCTGTACGATGCTTGGCTTGCATCCCCATACAAGGACAAGATCCGTCGGAAGCGCTTGTTCCAGACGGTGCTTGAGGACTTGACGGTGACCAAGTACACAGTCGGCACCCGCGTTTCTGCGGTGGT